>JAWWEW010000088.1:4734496-4751421 GCA_035583185.1 Anabacerthia variegaticeps | reverse complement strand
TCAGATAGATATATTCAACACAGAAACCTGTTTTTTTTTTTTTCCAAAATCTTCCATATCAACCATTCCTAGCATACATTTATGTGCAAGATACATTAAAGGATGAAGTGCCCACTTGGTTTAGAATCCTCATGAAGTCAGAAGAAATATATATATATATTTCTCTTTTTCAAATTTATTAACCCTATTTGGAGTCTTGGAGTAGAGGGAGAAATATAGAAAGATATTTCACCAGAAAATTCAGTTTTAAAGAAGCTGTAGATTCAAAGAAAATTAATCCAAAATGTATATCAGATGGCCAATAATCATAAAGATTTGTATTAGAAATTCAATCCACAGAGATACTAGATATTACTTGGAGCCATTTTTGGAAATTAAGTTCCACAGGCAACAATATAATTCACAAGAACAATTAATCATACCTTATGAACTTACTGTCATTCTATTTGCAAGATCATTTGTGAAACTTGATTGTTTTTTTCACCTCCTCTTAAAATTATTCCTTAAGTGATCACTATGGATAAGTTTTAGCTTTTACTCAGTTAACAAACTGTTGGTTTTAATTTTCTATATTTAGCCCAAGAACATTAGAGCA
This sequence comes from Anabacerthia variegaticeps, assembly GCA_035583185.1. Lineage (NCBI taxonomy): Eukaryota > Metazoa > Chordata > Aves > Passeriformes > Furnariidae > Anabacerthia > Anabacerthia variegaticeps. The sequence continues at coordinate 4,750,826 of JAWWEW010000088.1, read as the reverse complement.
AACATACAGTTCCTTAAAAAAGTTGAACACCATTTTTACAATTTTCTTATAGTTAATTTTCAGAATGAATTTTAGGCTTTTCTGCAAACAATCTCCAACATATTTTTAGAAATCCATTGTGACAAATATTCTTGATAAATTTTTTGTTGAAAGGACAATTTGGGGTGAATGATTGGACAAAAAAATGGCACACAGAATTCTGGTCTGCAGCCTCTCACCTACTGAGCCAGTGGTGTGTCCACAGTCCCTTGTGTGGCTACTGCCCCTGTTTTGCTTTTTCTTTTAGTTACTGAAGGATACTCAGAGGCATCTCAAATAGTGTATTTTCCTCTGTTCTTTTTATTTATAGAGTTTCCAGTACAGTGTCTGAAATCTGTCTTTGAAGCCTAAGTGGCTGCAGCAAGTCCATTTGTAGTTTAGTTGTTCAAAAGCATTTGCTTCAGAAAACACAAACATAGCTGGCAACAGATTCAGCCCAAGGGTACAAATGTGCTGTTTGAGCTGAGGTCAATGGGACTCGTGCCCACTCCCATTAGGGCTGAACTGGGCCTCTGGAGTCACTGTTGCCTAAACGCGAATTTAGACAAGTGAAAGGGCACAGCATCAGCTGCAAGTGGGAGAGCCCATGAGGGGCAAGGATAGCAGAACCACTTCATTCTGTCTGTAGAGTCAATTCCACGTTAAATGCTCTGTCTCTGCTCTATGTGTCCGCTTAGGCATCTTTAGGGAGATACATGTTACTGCTTGAAATAACAGGCAAAAATTTTCAAGATTAAAAAGAAAGATACTTTAGAAATGTGCTGCAATATTCAATGCGGACCCAACTTTTCCCCCAGGCCTAACTTTTCTCCCAGGTACGGCTTATTTTATTTAAAGCCTTTACCTGAGATACTTAGACAGATAGAACAGCTGAAACTTTGAATGAACTCTGTTTGTGGTGGGGTGGTTATTAGACATGGGCTTTTCAGTTGTCATGGTGTCACCACATCTCTGTGTCCATTTTGTTTAACCATACTCACTTCTCCTCCTAAAACATACATCAGCTTCTGAGCCGTATTTCAAGAAATTTAGCTGACCTTTGTCAGAAGACCACCCTGTACTTGTGACTGAAATTGCATCACACTGAAATATGAACATGAAATTCTGCAGGAGAAAAAGAAGAAGGAAGGGAGGGATGGAGGGAGAGAGGGAGGGAGGGAGGAAGTGAGGGAGGGAGGGAGGGAGAAAGGAATTCAGAAGGAAGGAATTCAGAAGGCAGGAAGTCGGAAGGAAGGAAGGAAGGGAGAAGAAGAGTGTGCATTTTAAAATAGAAGAAGATAGATTTTTTTTTTTACTGCTGGTGTTTTAATAATCCATCTGCCTTTCTGGGAAAAAAAAAAAGAGGCAATTTTATGATAAGCTCGTTCATAAAAAATTACCCTAAGAAAAATAATGAAAGAAACCCCCAAAAAAGGCTTCATGCTTATTCCTTTTTTATGCTGCCTTTCTTTGTCCAGGTGATTTTACCTCTCTCATCTTCTCTATTCCCAGAGTGAAAATATATGAGATGACAATCCATTCCTGTATAGATGGCCAGCGATCCATCTTCACTAACACTATGTAATTGAACAGCATCAAGTAGCCTATGTATGCCAGCTGTAAAGAAACAAAATGAATATCTATAGTCACTATATTTATACAACTGAGCCAGTTTCTTGGGTTTGATTTGATATTCCTGATACTACTTGTAACCAGAGTTAAACAGACAAAAGATCAATAAGACAGTGTTCTGTATTGTCTGAAAAAGATCACAATAAATCACATAGTGAACAATCTGCAAAATACATGCACAAATGTCCTCTCCTCCAGCTACATCTGTCCCCTCAACAAAACCGTATTAATGCAGTTCCCCTGGATCATTCCACTGTGATGGGAATTCTAATAACACTACATCAACTACCAAATTAAGTTACCTATGTGAAGATTTCCCCCTCATTTGCTTCTAACAGACTTTACTCTTCTAATCCCTTTCTCTTTGTTTTTTTCCCCTGTCTTCAGCTGGCCTAGGCTGGCTCTGGCATTCCATGTTCTTTCTGCCTAAAGCCTAGAACATTTTAGGTGTTGTTTGAGGTTTTCTGTGCCAATGTGGTACTGACCTAACTTGTACCACGTTTCCTCCCCAAAACACTACCACTCATACTCACAGTACTGCAGCAAGTAGCCAGGCATAGCCATGCATTCATTTACTTTGTATGTTTTTGAAAGTTTTTAATTGTGAATATTTTGCTTTTCCTTCTCTAATATGTCCACCTTCCAGCCTAGAAAGTGTGTATTAAGTTTTAGTTTCTTTTCCCTTTCTTCCTACTCAGTCAATGTAATTAAAGGGTCAGTCAAAAAAAGACAAGACAGGCAAATTGCATCATCAATTTCACCAAACTCAGAGGAACACAAGTGTCACACTGAAGCATGGGCTGTAGAAGAGTATGGCTGGGGTCTGTGGTGGCCAGAAGTCAGCTACATGTCTACATTGCCTTTCAAACTGCAGCCCTATTAGAAAATGCATCTTAAGCCAAATTTAAAACAGAAAAAGGATGACTCATTTTTGTGCATGAACATTTAGTCATTGTGGCAGAAAGCTGTATTCCATACATCTGTATTTGAATTTCATTCTTCTCTCTGAACTGCTTGTTATTCATAATTATTGTACTTGGGCTCAGACATAAGAGGAAATGACCACAGAGGGCCTTGAGACTTTTGGGTAGGATTATTTCAGTGTTCAGCACATCACAAAAGGGAATTTATAGTCCTATTGTATTTGTTAGAGAACATAAGTTCTGCTCTGTGTAAAAGTCACAGGACTCTGGCTTCTGTTCCAGTTGCTAGTTGAGCACGCTCGAGAGAATTCTTTCTATTGGCCATAACTATCAGTATGGAGAAGCCACAGTTGAAGTACTACTTCTTGTCTACATGAGGGGGAAATTATCTCATTTGTCTTTTAGTTTGTGAGGCATGATGGATTGCAATGCTCAGGTTTACAGACTGGTCTTCCCTTAACACTCCTAAAGGAAATGGAGAGCAGTGTTGACTCACCATTCTGAGTCAGCAGAAACTCTGCCTGGCCAGGCAGAACAGAACACACACCTCTCTATCTGCAATGACACCTAATATAGTGCAAAAAGCTAGGTGATACTGTCACCTAACACTCCACCTTTTAGACCTGATTGGTTACTAATTATCAGGAAATATAATTTGGTCTAATTCAGCAGCCTTTGGTGAGCATTTGCAGTCAGTATGGCAAAAGAATAGGGACATTAAGGTTACAAAGGTGACAGAAACTACAATAAGTTTAACTAAGAGGTTTTGTTTCTTCATGGTTTTCTTTTGAAATGTTGGCATTTTTTGGCTTTGGGTTTGGCGGGGTTTTTTTTGAGTCAATTCAAACTTACCCAAAATTGCAAAAAGGTTTTGCTTGGTAAAAGAAAAAAAAAAAATCTTGAGTTTTAAGTAAAATAATGCTGAAACTTCTCTACTTTATACCAAGAAACAAAGCCTCCAGATAGTGAGTGACACCCTCCTTCTCCCTCCCAACACCTGTAACTTGCTCCTGCTTTCCAGGAGGCCATCCTTATCCCACACTGTGGTCAAACCTCAGCGACGCTGCCCATACTGGTACTCAAGGTTCTTTGAAAGTGCTACTACACAGTAACTGAATCTTCATTGTATTTTGCTTTTACATGGCTTGATAAAGAGCCAGGAGTCGCCATTGTCATCCTTGAGGGCAGGACCTGAAGAAACTAAGGAGAGGAATTCCTGCTAAGAGATTTCTAGGGTTGCTCCCTGTCCTTCTGTGGATGTAGTCCCATTCTATAGAAAACACATGAATGCTCATTATGGTAAGGGACAAACCTGAAGATTGTACTAATAGGTTAGTGCTTCAAGACGGAGAACATCCTCTCCTTTTTCTGACTCATTGCAATAAATAAATGATCATAAACTGAAGTGATCCCAAAATGTAAAACTTAAGGCAAAGTTCTTCTGATGTCTAGAAGATGACTCTTATTCAGGACTCAATTCCCTCTGCAGCTTTCCTCTTCAGAAGAGGTAGAAATGTGGCCTTACTTCCTGCTGTATCTCAGTTAATCTAGAAGTAGGGGTGATTAAAAGGGGAAGGCCATCCCCTTCTCCTCATGCAATTTGTGAGATGAGACATTTGCATCATGGTTTCTAAAGCAACAGCAATGAAACAGAACAGAATAGTTGACCTTTGAAATTGCTGCATGTCTTGAGGTAAAGGCTGAAGTTGGGTTTTTTGTCTGTGTGTTTTTCTTTTTCTTCTTTTTTTTTTGTTTTTGGTTTTATTTGGTTTTGTTTGTTTGTTTGGTTGGTTTGGTTTTGTTGTAGTTCTTTTTTGAGAAAAAGTTTAGTGTCTGCTGAGCCAAAATGTTACTTCCTCTAACATTCCATTTAACTCATGCTTGTATATTTTAAGAATAAAGGTGGATATAGCTATATAGTAATAGAGATAGGTAGATGCAGAATTAAATGATATACCATAGCCATAGGTATAATCCTTTTACTTGCCTTTTGGACTGTAGAATGGAAAATGTGGGGGATTTCTTTTGAAACCTATGATTAATACTTGCGCCTGTGTGCTTGTAAAACTGTGATAGGTTGTGCAATTTTAACACTTCTCTGAAAGTTGTTTTGCTTTTAGTCTCAGGAGTTTCTCAATATACCCAGCTGGTCAAGCATTGCAGCCAGAATCCACCTTAACTTCCTTTTCAAGTTCAGTGTAGCCAAGATCCAGTTTTAATAAATGACCTTGACTGAAACCTGCCTCAGGACATAAAACTGTAGGAAGAGGTCTAAATGGAAATGCAGTATTGATCTCTATTTCCCATTTAAAAACTGAACTAACAGGGAAAGCCAGAATGCTTCTTTCCATTTGCAGTGTAAAGGCTTTTCTGGTTGTGCCTAATACAAACTAGAATTGATAGTGAGACTAGGCTGCTACACTGGTTAGCCTGATTAACATTCAATGGCCACAGAGTTCAGCAAGCAGTTACTCCAAGTTGTTACACTATAGCTAGTTGCTACTACTGTTCAGACGCTATTGATGTGAGCTGTTCCCAGTGTCTGTACATGTATTGCCTGGATCTGAGCAAGGCAATTTTTCTTAAAAGCAGTCATCTACAGAAGGATCCATTCTTTGCTATTTGCTGTGCTTTCAGCAAAATGAGGGAAAATATAACTGGGAAGGACTACCTGAAATCATCTGGCCAATTCCAATGGGCTGAGGCAAGACTAATTGCAGTGTACCATAATGGACACACGTTTTGGTAAAATAGATTAGAAATCATTAGTAATGGAAAATCCACCATGTCTTCACACAGTTTATAACAATACTTTTTGGAGCAGTTAGAAACTGTTTCCTAACTTCTTATCTAGAACTGTCTGCTGAAGTTGAAATTGTTATTTCTTGTCCTGTTCAGCAAGGATTTGCAGCTACTTACACATATTTGAAAACTATTACATTTCTTCTCCAAACCTTTTTTTTTTTTCTCCCCACAGAAAACAATCTCACTTATATATTTTTTTCCCCTTAAGTCACGCTTTACAGACCTCTTGAAATACTTTTCTTGTTCTTCTCTTGTGTCCTTCAAACCAGTCCATACTTGTTACGTGATGCAGAAGCTGAGCTGGGATAGAACATTCCAGCCAAGAAGACTAAAACGATTACTTTCTGGGATCTTTTTACTTTTTGATCTGATCCTTCCACATTCTAGTGCAATTTGCAAAACTTCAAGTTTGCATTATCCAAGTTTTGAAGGAAAATATCAGCATCTGATGTAGGAGAGAACCTAATGGAACCTTTTCCAATCTCTGCTTACAGCTTGATAATGAAAAATTACTATCTACATTTGAGGACTAATTATCAAAAAGATTTTTATCCATATAGTACCTTTAATGTAGCAGTTATTAATTTAGCAGTAAGAAGACCCTGCAAACTTTTTGGTACTCTTTTACTGCAGTTGAGATATATAATTTTTTTTTTTTCTGCTTCATCTGCAAGGTCTGTTTACAGGGAGATCATAATGATTTGACATAATTTGTTCCTGAAAAATGTACATTAGCTGTTGCTCATGTCTTTAGTATCTTGTTGGTACTTATATGCACATTTTCTTGGAGGGACACTCTGCAGACTAGTAAAAACTGAAAAAATAGAAAAATGTTTCAAGGAGATATATGCTCTATCTCTTTTGCCCACACCCTGCCTCCCTGTCCCCCCATCAATTACTATATCATTCAATATCCTGATTCAGCCCAGCCTCCCACTGGGTTTACTATTGGGAGCAATCCTATTGTGAATTCTCCTATAGGGAATTTCTTGGGAGCTCTGACTGCAACAAACTGCCATTTAATATTTTAAAGAAAAACATACATAGTCATTCAAATTTTAGCCATTTACTTTCTGATTGAAACAGTAAGCTTAAAGTCTTAGGTTTGTAAGTGTTAGCAGACTCCCATCAAATATATTTATTAAACATTTATGGGCAATCCCTCCAATACATGCAGATGTAAACTTCAATGAAACACAAAAGATGAAACCAATTCCAGTATTTGTACAAATATTAGTAATATAAAAAGAAAGATTTCTTACTGTGTAAAACCAAAATTTAACGATGGGAGCATTGTAGAACTCATAAATCTTTCTTCCAACAGGGATCATTCTGTGCCTGCTCTGAACTTCCTCTTCCTCCTTCTTTCTTGAGGACTCTCCATTCCCTCGTCCCAGCATTGCCTACAGGAAAGGACATATTTGTGTTTATTTCTTTGTCAAAGACAAATTAAACCTTTTTTTTTTAAAATGTCAACACAAAAATATTCAAAACTTCTGATTTCTTGATCTTTGAATAAAAGCAGGTGACTATAGCTGGGTGTAAAATACTCGGTTCTCAGATTATATTTTTTTCGCAGGAAAGCTGTTGTTTAATACTTTGAAAACCGAAAAAGCCACACTTTGGTCTCAACTCTCTGCTTCAGAGTGAAAGTCTTGAGTGGTGAACAAAAGACAAGATGTGGAGGACATCTCTTTTTTTCTGTATGGACAGAAACATCTGACGACAACTACTTTTTGTGGTGTACTCCTATATAATAAATAGATGCAGACAGAAAACAGGTAAATTCTGGTCTTAAACAAAGAGACATTCTTAAGGCTTAGAATGACAGAGAACAACAGGGGAAAAGATGAGTTGGCAATTTGCTGGTCTGGGAGCAATGAAGCCAGTATCTCTTTTTAAGCTGATCACCGGTCTGTCACAAGTGAGGATCCCACAGTGAACTTCACACAGATGTACAAGGACAGACTAGTAGAGTGCACTGCAGCATTAAGGCCTTTGATTGAAATACCCATGTACATGACTGTAGCTTGTTCTATTGTCAAGTTCCAGACTGCTCATGCAGTGCCTCTGTTAGGGTTGATCTTACTTGTTACCAGTGCGATTCAGACCCACTGAGGAGCTATGCTGAGCACCAGGAACACACAGTTAAGAGGTCCTCAGCTATATGTCCAAACCTAAAAGTCAAAAGAAGGCAATATTTTGTTCACTCTTAATTTTATAGTCTGCAGAGAGGTGGAAGGACTAAACTAAATAATTACTGAAGTTAGTGCTTAAAAGAAAGTGATCCTCTGTATTTGGAATGTAATGTGATCTATTAAATGTTCATTCTGAAGTAATTAGTTAACAAAAGAGAGGTCACTGTGCCCAGAGCAAGTTCTTACTATTTAGTTTGTGGATGCACCTCTGGAATGTAGCACACTGGAAGCATCTGCAAAAATTGAGACATAATTTTCCTATCTAAGTATAAAAGGATTGCAGGGTGCTGTTTTTATTTAAATGCTTCTCTAATGTTTTTCTGCAGGTAGATGAAAGCACTTTCATGCTTTTATGTTAACTGAAGCAAATTTTCACCATCTGTGAAGATAGCATTGTTCTCATCGGCAACCTAAAAATGTGGAAAACTAAGAAAACAATAAGATGCTAGACATAATGTTTTTCAATAAAAAGGTCCTTCTTTTATCTGTCTCTGTGCTCTCTGATTCAACAGGATGTTCATCATGTACTTAACTAACCAGCTTCACATGAGCTATTTGGTCAGGTTCTAGAGCTCTGCAGGAAATGGTGATGCATTTCACACTTATTTAAAAGTAAGAATCGCAATCTAACCTTTTCTTCCTTTCTCTAGCTTCATGTGAAACTATTCATACAGGTCTTTTTCCTGTGAAATAGTAATTTGCAATGATAAGCTACTGACCACATTTTTTTTCTATCAGTCAGTACAGATATTTGTAACATTATTAGGACTGTGTTTGGTCCCATATGACTTCTGCCTCATTTTTCTCTTTCATTTCATTTACGCAGTTAGTTTTTCCTCTAGTATTACTACTTTTCACATGGATCCTTATATTCTTGAATTTGCCTCTACACAGACATTACCCTGCACATTTTTAATAAAATACAACAAAGATTCAGGACAGAAGTATACACTGAAACTAACCTGCTGAGACCCTCTCAAAAACTATAGCTTGCTTTGATGCAGCTACCTATTTTCTTGACCTTTTAATGGCTGAAGACTTAAAAATTCATTTCCATAAATGCAGATAAAAAAATGCATATTAAAAATTTAAATGTACCTCCTCAGAGCACATAAAACCCCTCAAAAATTCATCAAGATTTTTATAAAAATGATTTTTATAAAAAAGCAAAAAGAGTGGTCGTTATAGTTAAGCAAATATCTTGCAAGAATATGAGACTTTCTGAATATAACTACAGTAACAGAAGTTGTACAAACTCAATAGAAGGTGTCATTACCTGAACTCTACAAAACCAAAGTGAATCTATATAACAGATCATTTATTTGGGGGGAGTGGTGGTGGTGGAGGAGAATGGTAGAATAAGATCTGAATAGTTTAGCAAAATTATAGCCTAAGAAGGTACTAATTACTTTGCTTCTCCATGGTTCCTGATGTTCAGTGAAAGCTGCCACAGACTTTTCTGTAGCTTTGTCTCTGCTGTCCTCTGGTGCTCAGAAATTTTGCAGCCAGAGTGAAAATAAATGCTGGCTCCTATAACAAATGAGCAATGCTATGCTTTAGTGAAAGGGATTATTTTACAGAGTTCAAATCCTTTGCAATTTTACAAATCTACTAATTCTGAGACAGACTTAGTTCTCAATGGAATTAGTGAGTTGTGGATGTTTTTATGATAATGCTCTTTCAGTATCTGGATTTATGCTTTAGCTCATGAATTCTGATTTCCTGTTTGCTACTGTGTTCTTGTTGATAATGATGTTGTAATTTTATCTTGCTATAATTATTTTTTTAATTAATTTTATCATATAATACTATCATCTCCCCTCCCCCATGCTACAGATGGGGCATTTCTCTGAGATGGCTGTGGATTAGATTTGACCTGATCTTCCCAACTGTTAATTATACCTCAGTATTAACAAACTGAAAAACTTATCCATCAGAAACATTCAGAAATAACCTAAGTAACCGTTTCAATGGAATAACTGCAATACCAAATGTGAACAAATGTTTTCCTTGGAGCGGGATGCATTAGGGTGGGAATAACTCAACACACTGCTCTGTGTGGGTGGCATTTCTTTCTCTAATACACGATTTTTTCCATGATTCACCATGAGTCATGCCAGGTAAGCTCGAGAGCAGCTCAGCCTCATTGTGAAATACAGTACAACTGCATCATTTTAGCCTGAGGGGATCGATGTGCTCATAGTTTTCACATGGAGATTTTTTCTAATCAGAGCTTTTTGTTGTTGTTGGGCAAGATTTTTTTTTTTCTGTAATTGAGGACCATTTCCTGATAGGGAACCAGCAGAGTTTTGGGTTGTGCATTTTAGCATTAATATATGTTAATTATCTGAATCTATATTTATCTGTTCTATAATTAAGTAACAGGAATTTCACTCCTGCTAGAATGATTATAGACTCTGCCAATTTCATCCTCAGTGAAATCTAGATGCTATACAGAGACTTAACCAGTGTCCATACAACTTGTGTGGAAACGGTACATAGCTGAGTAGCCATACCTCTCTCAGCACATCTTGTTTTATTCCACACTATGTATGGAAGTGCGGCCTTCATGGCAGTTGTTCTGGGGTTACTGTTCTCTGCTCTGAAATACTGCTAGAAGAAAAGTTTTAATGCCTTTGTTTTCAAGATGTGTAAAAGTAGATTTTGCATGTGCTCGGTGGTTCTTTGAGGTGAATATAGGAGCAGAGCTAAAGTGCCAGGAGCTCAATCTTCCTGGCTGCTGAGCAGTGCAGAGGACACAGACAGTGCCAGGCTGTTGTGTGGTAGTGGTATGTCCTTGGGGAAAGAGAGAAATGTCTCCTTATGTTGAAGGCCAGCACTTCTGCCTAGTGACCCTCTGCAGTGTTTTCCACTTCCATTTTCTGGACAAGTTGAAGGGGTGCCTTGCTGGTGGCATGTGAAATGCTGCGAGAGTCATCCTCCATTGGGAAGGATGAGTTAGGCTAGCAGTCCTAGGACACTAGGCCGTAAGCCCTTCCTATATTAAGAAATGTATTTTTAGTGATATAATATTTGGTTATTTCTTGCCATGGAGAAAAGGCCAAATATACATAGTAGAGATGAACTAATGTGATCCCACAGGCCAACAGATCTAGCTTTGCTGTTGCTGCAAAGTCTTAACTCAGACTTGTAGACATGCCCATAGAAGTTCAAACTTTCTATTTATTGTGAAAAATTAAGAGTAAAATGAGCAAATGAGCAAAACAACAACTGAAACATCTTCTAAAGGACATAGATGAGTTATTCTGTGCTCTCAAACAGAACAATTTACTGGGGAACTCTAATACCCAAACAATAAGACACTGAATAGGGTTAAGGATGCCCTTAGTTACAGCTTCCAGAATCAGGGTTATTTTGGGAGGAGGGTAGACTGCTGGGGTTTGCGACAGACCTAAAAAGCCAGCAGTTAAGACCCTGATTAGGACATTTTACAAATAGAAACTGTCCCTGCTCTTTAGACTTCTGTCCCTCTGTGTCTAATATTCAGGATTAATGACTGGCAGCTCCATGAATAAATTGTGGTAAATTCCTTGGTGGTGAGGAGCATTGATGAGAGCAGTATTCACCATGTGTTTTTGTGAGTGGCTGCTACAAGTCTGTTGCTTAACATCTAGGTGTTAAGGAAATGTTGCCCCAGCACTCTCATATATATAGTATAAAGTTAAAAGCAGGTGTGCATATCAAGTAGCTTACAGTGAATAAACACAACATCTTCATGGTATATCCATATGTTGAGCTACCCAGCAGACCCATGGAGAGGAGCACAAAGCAAATACATACTTGCATGCAGATGCACCCATGTGGAGACTTACTTCATTGTTGCTGTAGTCTGTGTGATCACATTATTCTGTGCAAATGAAGTGAAAAATAGCTAAAAAAGCACTGTGGGCCTGTAACTCATGCCTCTGCACAAGTGCAGTTCAGAGGAACAAACTGACTCTGGCCTATCTTTAGTCACCTGGGCTCAGCAGTGCAATAAAACTTCATAAGAAATCAGTGAATAGACCTTCATTAGATGAGATCTATTTATCTTCATTTTAGCAGCGAGGATACAGGTGTAATATAATAGGAATAGAGAGGCTTGAGAAGTATTAATTGGGAATGACTAGAAAGACAGCTAGACACAGTATTTACCAGAAAAGGGCATTTGAGGTGACTAAAATGATTTTTAGTATATCAGTTTTGTTTGTTAATCTCTAAGTTGAACAAAACTCAGAAACCAAAACAATGCGAAAATTTTTAAAATATTTTAAATAATCATCCACCAATTAAGTAAATTAATAAAAGAGAATTGTATTAATAAAAGAAAAATTGTTTGTTCTGAAAAGAAAAAATGTGAAGAAAAAGAAACAGGTAGTTCTGAATACAATAGTCACAAACTATGGTTAGGGTAACTGATCTGTTAAGCCAGAGTTCAGCAATGGATTAAACAATTATGAAATAACATCACAATATATGATTAATCTTAATGACCTATGACTAACGTACCCTTACTATACTAAGGGATTCTATGGCTAAAGGGAAACTTCACAAAGGCACTTCCCAGTCTTTCAGGCATCCTCTCATCAGTGCAGAAGAAACTCGACCTAAATTATGCCAGACTGTTTGACTAAGAATGGAACAACACAAAACTTCAAAATATTTTCTTGTATTTAAAACATGTCAGGTGACTAAATGTAACGGCCTATGGCATCTAACCACAGACATGCAAAGATCTCTTTTCTCCCAATTCATCTCTCCTCACTGAGTGGCAGCTGAGCAAAGAAGCTGTGTTAGAAGTTCTATAGCATGGTATAGATTATATGCAGAAATTCTAAGTCAGCACTGGTGTACCAAAGATACTGTTTCTAAACTTGATCGACTCCACAGACAACAGATCTTATTTATAGAAAAGGTTTTAAGTGTCTGGAACTTCACTAGAATGCTGCATTGAATTTGAAGAACTTAAGGGCAGAGTCAATGAGAGAAAAAAGCAATAGGACTGTCAGCACATTGAAGTGAGAAAAGAGGGAACATGCAGGATTCATGTGGAAGAGCAGCACATACTACTTCTTTGCAGAAGGACTCAGAGGGGAAAAAAGGAAGCAGTATTGTAGACAAGAAACCAGGAGCTGGGAAAACTGCAGAGAGAAGGAAAAGATATCTTCCCCGAATTTCTCCCCATTGCCAACAAAAAGGCAGCTTGTGAAGTGCTTATCTGATTTGAATAGGCACTTCATAAGTGGATCAGAAGCCAGGGTTAATAAATTGCAATCAATAGCTAATAAGCAGTGAATGCCCCACTGCCGTTATTTTGGCTTCTGGTCCTTCCCAACAGCCAGGTTCTTGCCTGCAAACAGGTCCTGTAGGTGGGTCTTGTGGGCTGCTCCTTCGGCTTGCCTGCATATTGGGTCCTGTAGGCAGGTCCTTCTGCCTGCCTGCAGTCAGGGTCCTGTGTGCAGCTCCTGCTGTTTGCCTGTGGGAAACAGTCTGGTTTTTTTTTTCTTTTTTTTTTCCATTTTTTTCCTACTTAACCAGGAAAAGCCCTTTTACTTCTATGCCTCTATCCTGACCAGCTGGATCTGAGTTTTAAGTCTCTGCAAAGACATCACAATCTAACCTGAACAAATGCAAACTGAACTAAGCTAAGGTAAATCGGATAACAGTGGTAATTTCCCCAAATAAGAAGTGTCAAACAACTCCGAGAACAGGAGACTGGAAGAAGACAGAAGACAGCCTGTATAATTTTCAGAGCTTTAGCTGTTTGATTCATTTTGTGGTGTAAATTATTCCTCTCAGGTTATGTTATTAACACAGACAAGTCCCTCCTTACAAAAACCTGCTGACCTGCAGGAGCTAAGCTGTCTAGGTGCTTGCTAATGTCTTCAGTGGACTAAAAACTGGATGTGTGTTTGAGAGGTAATGATCACAAATGCAAAAAGAATTTTAAAAAAAATTTCATAATTTTTCTGGCCTGTTTGCACACTTACTTGCTCTACGATGACATTAAATAAAAGAAAAAAAAAAGAAAGTCTCTGGCTTCTATGAGTCATTGGCCATTTCCAACAAAAGGAAGACTTTACAGGCTCCTTCTCCATCAGAGAGGACCACTCACCTATCATGACTGAGTGCTTCTGAAATCTCATTTATTTATTTCAGACAAGGTGGCATAAAACTGAATCAAATTATGAGATACTACACCACAACATGGTGCATCAACATCACCATGCACTGCTGCAATACTGAGACAAAATTATGCCAACCTCTGTGGTTTGAGTCTCCATGGAGGAGGGGGGAGTGTGATGAGTGGTATCCTATCATCTGCTAAGTTTAGCCATCAGACAGTCTGCAACGCCTACAGAGGTAGGAATAACAAATTGACAGTGCTGAGGCTGATGATTTATTGTCAGCACTTACAGTGAGTTCCATGTCTTCCTCATCTTTTTCTTTCACTGGCTTCTCTGGCTCCTCTGGCTCCTTTTCTTGAAGATGGATCTCGTTGGCCTGGGACATGTAAGGCATATCATCTTTGTTCTTGAACTCCAAGCTGAGGATTGAAGGAGGAAGTAGAATTCCTAGAATTACCTAAAGCAATAATAATGATAACAATAATCATCACAGAAAACAGATTAAGGTCATAATGGTTACTTAGCATCAAATGGAACAACTCTCCCAGGACATTAAGAAAAGAAAGATATGTGTGCATGTGAGTTTCTGTGGCAATATAGTATTTGTCATTTGGGGTAACGTTATCAGAGTAGTCAAACAAAGCATGTAACTTCTATTAGTGTTGCTGTGAATGCTCTTGAAAGTTTTATCTGTTTGTGAATCATCAGATGCAAATTGCTGCATACCAGAATATATTTACAAAATATATTAGGACAATGGTAGGTGGGACCACGTGGAGGTTCAGATGTTGGACCTGCAAATTTCTGAATTTTACATAATAGAAAATACCAGTGTAAATGACATATAAGCAGTATTCATTTCTACACAGAGGATTGATAGGTCTCAAGCTGTCTGTGTCCATGCTTAAGGCACACCGTCAAAGTGTGTGTGTGCTGATGTGCTTAGATATGTGGTCCCCTTGGATTTTGTTGTAACCAGGTAGCTATGTAATGGTCATGTTAATGCCAGCTCCTTCTTTTCTGCCTTCCCTCTCTTATTATATGGGAGTGTAGAAACCACTAAATCACCTTGTGTGGATATATAAGTAATGAACAATGGTTGGGATTAGATCACTGGTACAACTCAATAGGTATCATAATAACACAAAGAGAAGTAACCTGTCTGTATTCACAAGCATACAAACTTTTCCAGGTTATGCTGTAATGTCATGGAAAATGATTTTGTTATAAATCCCTCCCTAAATAACAGTGAAACTAGATAGCTAGCTTGTTGGCAGGTCAGGGAGGATGACTGCTTGTGCTCATCATACCAGCAGACAGCCTGTGTGCTGCTGAAACCATTCAAAGTATGCAATTAGGAGCAGTTAACGTATGACTGCTGTGCCCTGTCTTGGAAGAGCTTCCTACACTCACCAAAGCATGTCCAGGGAGAGTGCATTACAGAGAGACCTGGCCTCCCAGAGACATGATTTTTAAGAAGAGGCAGGATTAACAATTGCCTCTACCCCTTCCACTGGTGCTATACATCACTAGCAAGAACCTAAAGAATTACTTTCAGTCTTCCTACGATTTCTCAGTTTCGAAGGGAGAAAATTATTCTTGGGAAATAAACCACGACTCATGCTTGCAAATTTACTTCTTTGCCATGCTGTCTCTTGTTCATGTAGCTTGTAGCCTGCTTTAGCTTTAAACATGCCCTGCTAATGAGCTTCAGTGAAGTAAAACACAGACTGGAAAATGAGCAAAGGATTCTTGTGAAGCACTGAGGTTACAGGAAGCTGAAAGGAAACAGCCTGTTACCTTCAGTTACTCATTATGAAAGAAAGGTCTATTTTATGGCTTAAGAGAAGCTCTTATGGCTGAAAAGAGAAATGCATGTAGTGGGAAATGAGTTGCTGTACTGTTCTCTGTGTACTGAGGTTGAATATCTGCAAAGCCAAACAGGGAACAAAGCACCTGTCCCTCTGAAGGGCAACAGGCCTGTGAAGTAAGTCAGAAAATAGGTAGTAGAAATATTTCCAAATGTGAGAATGCTTTCTCTCTGTAGCAGATCAACATGTATATACAGGTCTTGCAGGAGGATGATGAGAATGCTATCAGCTGCTTGTTCTCATTCATCACTGTCACTGGATTAGACCCAGTACGATCCTGATACAGGTACTGCTAAGCATTCTTGACATTACTGAACATCTCACACAGATGAGCAATTACCACTTTTCAAGCACACAACCAGTGCAAGAGAATTCTTTCACTGAAAATATTTCTCAGTGATCTGGGAGGAAGGGGAAATTCCTGATTATGTTCTGACTGGTGAGTACTTTGGTGAAATTGAAACATGCCAACCCATGCACACAAATTAGTCTCCCAGAATTCCCCTTGCTCTGTTAGCAGTTTGC
This sequence comes from Anabacerthia variegaticeps, assembly GCA_035583185.1. NCBI lineage: Eukaryota > Metazoa > Chordata > Aves > Passeriformes > Furnariidae > Anabacerthia > Anabacerthia variegaticeps. Next base: position 4,734,726 of record JAWWEW010000088.1, on the reverse strand, counting down.
CAACTGTGGAAGTAAAGCTTAAACAGCTTTGAAAGTGGAACTGTCCTCTAGACCCTCTAAGGTAGTCTCTTTAGGTCAGCCATCAGGAAGACTGGCAAAGGATTGCAAGGGAACTTTTGCTGCTTGCTTTGGTCTGTTCTGGGTAAGTGTAATAGACCAATTAAGTTTGTCTTACTGATAATAAAGTTTGCTTCTACACTGTCTCAGAGAAAGGCTTTGCAGCAGCCGAA
>JAWWEW010000088.1:4718145-4732155 GCA_035583185.1 Anabacerthia variegaticeps | reverse complement strand
GTGAGGACGTGAGATTTCAAATGCCTTTTCTGCAGGGCAGCCCCCCCCCTTTTTTTTTTTTTTTTTTTGGACAAAGTACTGAACACAGGTCAATGATAAAAGAAGTATTGGTGCAGGCACTGTAATTAAGAATTCAATAACCCCATATCTAAATAGAGGTAAAAATAGCCTTGGACTGTCACTCTGAATTGTGCCTTCTCCCTAATAACACAAAGAATAACCACACAATATCCAGAACCATTTTGGAAAAGCCACCATCAAAATAAAAGCTAAGAGTTCACTTCAAATGTAACATCTGTAATGCATCACCTCATTCCACCTCCAGAAAGTACACACCCAGGGAATGTTCTGGGCTGCTGAAGACTCCCTATAAACTTATTCTTATGTTTTCTCCCTTTATCCTCTTACAAAGATAGCAATCTCCCTCCTTCACTTGTATTCTGCATGTTCATTCGTTCTTTCTCCATCTCTTTATTGTTTCTATTGCCTTTAAATTCTTTCTCATTTTAACTTATTGCTTTTATAAGATGAGCTGACCTATTATGAAAACACTACTCTTTCCTTGAAGCATTGGGGTAGTCAGAAGTACCAGTAAAACTGAGAGAACTTTGGTCGATGTAAATATTCAAGTGTTTAATTTCTCTGAACATGTTTTGATGTTTTATAGCTATTTCACTGAAATTCTGCTTTGCCTCATAGACTGAAATATTTTGGTTAACCCCCATTAAAAAAAAAAAAAAAAAAAAAAGATCCTTAGAGCCCTCTTTATTCTTACCTATCTGCTGGATGATTATTAAGAAATGTTTCTTAATCCAGCCCTTATGTAAACTAGTTATCTGGGTGAAAAACAAAATTCATGCCTTCACTAGAGTGAATTTAAACATTTTCTGGATATAGTGTATATTTGTCAAAGAAGGAAAAGACATTAAGATTTATCACAGGTTGCCTACCTCCATTCCCAACAGTTTCAGGGCTTTTGGCTGTACAAAAAATATTTGGAAAAATGTTATTTCTTCCAGAATAGTGATGAAAAATTACAGCTATTCATATCAAAGCTATTTGTATCACAGCTATTTGGGCATACATATTTATATGAGCATGTAATGAGATGTAGCATATGGAATATATGTAATGCAATGTAATATAATATAATTAACTATCAATTAATTATATACATATAGCTATTTCAAGCTTGAGTTTGACCCTATTTCACAAAAAACACAACAGAAGACATACATTTATATTCAGGTACAAATGACAAGTTGTTAGGGGCTGCTCTAGGGGAAAGACATAGGAATTACTGGTAAGGCATGAAGGAATTTCTTTGAAGTACACTAGTGCTTTGGCCATTGCCCTGGCACACTTTTCTTGACTGTTGTGGTCCTGTTCTTTGTGTTCATTCAGTGTTTGTGAAATCACTACCCAAATGATTTTCTTGATGGGAATGAAGTCTCTTCCAGCAACTACAATGACTTCGTTTTATTTCAAATTTGAAGAATGAAGGTGTAGGGAAACAAAACAACCCACTTCAGGTGGTTGTCTCCAACCATTTCACAGAGCTGTTGCTATTTATAGAAATTTATTACTACATCCAATGGTGTGTATTGCTAAAATTTGAAATGAGGCAGAAAATTAAAATGTGGGGAAAAATAGACAAAGGAACCACAAATCTTACTGGGAGGAGTTGGGCAGATTTTTGTTCATGCTGGATTAGGCCAGTGACAATATAGACGACAATAAACAGCTTTTGTGCTTTAGAGAGGCAGTAAGATTACTTTGTATTCACAGGTTTGTAATCTATTGAACATGCACAAAAATACTGAATGGTGGTTTTGCCATGACCCAGTGACTGCTGGAGACACATCCAACCAATAAAGTCAGTTTGGAGTTATGTGTTTTTTTGCCCTGACACCTTCAGGCTACATTCAAGAAGATGAGCCATGAGAGAGAAAATGCATCTAACAGTGCACAACTTTTTCAAGTCTAACTAAGATGTCCTATAGTAAAATTTTTGCATGTCTAAAGACTTGTCCTTTAAAAGCTGTTAATAGTCAAAATTACAGATTTTAGAGTCAGAGGAGATTGCTTTATGTCCTTGTCTCACCCAGGCAGCAGAATCCAATATTTTTTCATTAAATTGATAAAAACATAGCTTGCATCAGTGTTTGGCTTGTGATTCATTATAGTGAGATAAGTGCTATCTACATAATAGAAATGAATCTGTAGACTGAATAATGTGTGCACGTGGATTCCCCTTGTCTGCATTCATATCAGAAGCTATGGTAATCCATGCCATGGGTACAGTCATGCAGATGGCAAATAACTTGTTCCTTACCCTCTTGGGACCAAATAAATTGTGGTACAGTGTTCTGAATCGCTTTCGAGTGTAATTGCAGCGATATGCTCCTCCCATCAGATACTCTATCACCAAGCCAATATCAATCAGACTTATCCGATAATCAGGAGGTAAGTTTCCCTGCAATGGAAATAAGGATGGTGGGAGAATAAAAAATTCTTGTTACTGGATTATTAAATGTCCTTTATAATGACTTTAGAATAAAAATATTAAATAGTTAAAAGCAGGAATGTATTATTATGCTGGTTAATTAATTCACCTTAAAATAGATCCAACCGAAACCTGGATATTCTCGCTTGGAAAGAAGACATAAGTTAAATAAGAAGGTGAAAAACTCGTTGGAAGTAACAGAAGACAGCAGTAGACAGCTCTTCAGCTGGGGAAACAAGGAACATGACTGCAGAACAAAAAGCATGAAGATTGACACACTTGAAAGGTCAGGCACAGTTGCTGGACTCTAGTTCTGCAAGGTACCACCTTTTCTGCATCATCTGTCACCCACAACTCATCCTGGCACCTCACATCTCTGCTGGCATCTCTTGGGACTGTCTCATCTGAACTGAAAAGGTATGCTGAAGTGACACCATGCAAAATCCTTTGTTAACACAGAACAAGCTCCTGTGTGTGATCACCTCATCCTTCAGTGTTTCTTTCCCATGTTCCAGGAAAGGAAGGGCAGGAGACAAAAGTTAGTGGTTCTAGAAGACTTACACACTGCATGAGATGCTATTATTAGTATTATTATTATTATTATTATTATTATTATTATTTCCTAGATACAATCAGAGTCTATTAGTCTACTCATTCTTGGAGTTATGTTCAAAGAACACATATATTTACTTAAATTCCAAACCAAGAATGAGGAAAGCATCTCTATGTATGAAAACTGTAATTAAAAAAAAAAATCTGAGGCTAATTATTTTGGGTTTTGTTTATGAAGAAAACTACAGACCTAGCAATTTTCCTAGAGTGTTCCTACTTGAGCTCCTGGCATATTTTACTGAAAGCCCCTTTAAACACATAATCTTGCTACCTAACTTCCAGCAGAGAAGAGCTGTGTTTGTGGCAAGGGTCATCAGCAGGATCCTGGAAAAGCTGAGTACATACTTGCCTTTCCATTTCTTTTCCTTTGTTAAAGATAAATAAAAATAAAAGTATAGATAAATATACATATACATATATATATATATATGATGTCTTCAGCATGTATTTTTTATTTTAAAAGGAAAAGAATGATAAATGCATCTACATCTTACTGCCCTCACTATGTGAACTCCCTTACACATAGTTTCCTTTTCTTCACTGTCAAGCCTGAAAGCAGCACCACTAAGGTTATGAGTTTTCCAGTACTTATGGCTTGCAAAACTACAAAGCAAGATTTCAGCAACAGATTGCTTTTTTCTGCATATGAATCTGACTCTGCTTTTGAGTTAATGAGGCATTTCTATTCTCCGGCTGCAGCAAGCCCAATGGAACACCTAGCAGGCTAAAGAAATTTCAGGCTGTGCTGTGCTCATGGGTGTGCTGGTGAAGTCTCTCGGGGGTCTCTGGCAATGGAGGAAAAATATCCCAGCATGGGAACACCTGCCCTTCTGTTCCTCCCCATGGAACTCCATGAGGAAAACTCTGATCCCTTTACTGGAGTAAAGGACTAATGGGAAGGGAATGAACACAAATGGAAGTTTGCCTCCTTCTCTAACTCACTGCTTCTGAGTAGATTGGATGACTAGTTCAGTGAGCAGTTCCCTAGCAGAAAAGAAGGCATTATTCAGCAAATTGTAAACAGCTCATCTGGATCTAGAGACTTCATTAAGAACCGTGCAGATTTACAGAACCCTCTCTGCTCTGTATGCCACAGTGCAAAAGATGGGACTACAAAATAAGGGTGAAAAGAGAGGCAAATTATCTTTCTGCGTACTGAGAGTGGTAGCCTTGGAAAAGGAGAATATTAGTCCAATGAAAACTCGTCTTGTACAGTCAACAGTGCAGGACAGGAAAATTGTAATTGTTAGCTTCAAATTTTTTCAGTGCACTGTAATAAAGCAATCTAATTTTCTGTAATGATACACCAGACAGATTACAGTGAGCCTGTAGCTCTTTTTATGTGTTCATTAGAAGGCTAGTAGTTCATATTGAGCAATTTTATGACTGTAATGTCTTGCTGGATATATCTGAGTGTCTGAAGATATCTGCCTGGCTTCTCTGCAGATGTGCTTATTAGATTCAGCGCAGAGAAACACTAATGGAGAGCAGATGGCAATAGGTTCTTCAGAACAGATAAAATAGATGCAAAGATCCTCCCTCCTCTTCTACTTCAGCCAGGAAGTGCAATTCTGATTTCCTGCCCTGTTACCACAGTACAACCAGCATGCTGAAAAGGCTGAGGAAGGAGAGAGGGAGGTAGTGCTGTGGTGTACCATGCCCAGCAATCAGCTGGGATTCAAAGTGACAGAAAATCAAGCAAATGTAGTGGTAAAAATTGAGCTGCTAACCATTTTAAAGTAATGTTCCTTAGAATATCCTTTTGTAATCTTCCTAATTTTGTCTAATTTAATGGGTGAGGGAATTACTATGGTTTGCTTAGCTAATTAGGACACAGACATTTTTATACTGAGTTGCTCAAAGAAAACTAACACCTAAAATTTAAATGAAAAATAAATCTAAAAATTCAGTTAAAAAATAAATCCTGCTAAGTTTGTTTGTTTTTCCCCCCAAAGTGTCCTCTTTCTGGAATGTGTAAAATGACAGTTTTACCAAAACAAGGATGAAGGGAGGTGGAGCTCCAAGACAGGGTTGTAGTTCAACAGAATTCTTCTGTCTTAATGTCTTCACCCAAACTGAAAGCTTTGATATTAATAAGTGGCAAAAAATATTTGAGCAAGTAAGAAAGCACAACAAACATCAGGGTGCTATATGTGTTACAAACCATGAGTTTCTTGATGTAGTTCTGATTCCTAAATTTTCATAAAAGAATTTAGATTAAAAAAAATCCAATAGAGCAACTTTGACTCTAAACGTCACAGAAAATATTGAAACACTTCACTAAAGAAAACTGAGTTCACAGCAGGAGTACACATTTCATAAACACAGACATATGTATGGTTCCTTGCTAACATACAGTTACTTTTCTGAAGAGACAATCCCTAGTGAAGACAACTAGACCATCTTTGTGTGAGGAGTTATGAATGTGTCAAAGCTTTTGCTCTATTAGCAGACAGCTTGAACTAGCCCGGCAGTGCTGAGTATGTTTGCAATTGAACCACAGTGGTGGAAGTGGGCCAGAACCTCTCCAGGAACAGCAAAAATTCTAGTACTGTCTAGGTGGTCAGGAATAACAGAGGGGAAAGTTTGATCTTTGGGTATGATAAGTGTCCTGGTGAATAATCAACTAATCTTTTAATGCTGGGACAAGCTTTTCAGTGTTAATACATTCTTTTCCTGAGGAAACATCAGCTTTAAACTGCATCTAGTCAGTTGTAGTAATTTTTTTCACTTCAGGTGCATTTTTATGTCAACAGGTACCAAGCCTCTGATTCTGCATGCTGAGGGAAAAAGAATAATTTCAACATTCTGGATATTGCTAGTTTGTTCTCTGGAAATGTAGACATACAGTAGCAGTCCAAAACAAAGAACTTTTGGAAATGCAAATAACTCTGAAGTTGAATTGAGGTATAGTGATTATATATAATTTTTGCATAAGAGAAAAAAATCTATCTGATAATTTCTACTGATCTTCATCAGCTAGCTGAGACAATGAAAAGAAATTCAAAAATGTAGAGGGCAGCCTCTGGGCAGCCTCCACTTACAGACAGGGTGCCCAGTATAGCCAGTGCCAGATTGTTTCTGGTTTGCATGGGTGCACTGGTGTGTACGGCATATGTAAGGGAGCCAACCTTGTATGTGAAATTCTGGGCACTTGACAGGGAATGTCAAAAAAAACCACAATGCAAAAGATGCAAGCAAATTTGTCCTACTGTGTATTTTTGGAATTGCAAGGATTGAAAGGTGATATGAGTACAGTTGTCTCTAAAGTAGTCATTATAATGTACTTTGCCTCGTTAAGGCAGAATTTACATGTTTTTTGATTACTGTAAACTCTATAAGACCCTGTCTCCAGGCTTTTACAATATGCTGCCCAGGCTAACAGTCTTCACAACAGTATTTGCAAACCCAAGGGGAAAATAAATTGTTGTATTATATGTTTTGTGTATGCATGTGTGTGTGGGTCTGAACGCTTGTCTGTAACCTGCCACAAACTGGATATGTTAATATGACTTCTGTTGTTCTAATTCTTTGCTTGATTAAGCAGGAAAATTGTCTTTCAAACAAAGTAAACAAAAAAAAAATTCCCTCCTACTGAATTACACAGCTATATACTACTATAGCACTAAATTAAATACTGCTTCTATGACTTTTAAATATCTATTTTCTATCTGAGAATCCAAAATATGCAAGCAAAAACAATTTTTTTTTAGCATAGACCCTTTTAAATAGCACAGGTTTTAAAACTGAGATGTATGCATAAAGGCACAGTGTATTTCATATGCATTAAGTGTTGTCTTGAGGTGAGATATTACTTATTTTTGTATTTATATTTTGCGATGTTGTAATTAAATCAAAGAGGTTAGGTTTCTGGCATCAAAATATACATAAATTCAAAGAACTAAATCAGCAGCATGGTCTGTGTCTCATGCATGGTGGGACACTTAACTGTCAAATAGTGATGTGTCCATTAAGAAGTTATTTCCAAGAAGGTGTTTTCATTTAAACTGTTGTCAGATCTGCTGACTGATTTATGGCTTGGTTGACTGGTAAGGGATCTGCTCATTTGACAGGGCTATGGTGAGCTGTCACTTCTCCCTGTGAACCACAGTTATTCCTCATCACTGACAAAATGAGAAATACAGCCCCAGTGGTGCAGTTTTCTGATGAAGGTGCTGAAGAGTTGCACTAGGCTGTCTGTTTTTAAAGTTCTCAGCTATGTTTATAAGAGTACACACTGATGCCATGTAGTGGGGATTACTGAGGATTTTAGCTATGGGCAGAGGAAAGAAAGAAGAATTTATGGAAAGAAGACCATCACCTAACATTTAGCAGGCACTGTGGAAAAAATAATGTTTCTGAATATAGTGTAAGTTTATTTAAGGTTTATCAATATATGGTTTATCAATATATGTATCAATATAGTGATCGCCTTTGTGTAGCTTAATGCCTTTTTTTCAAGAGTTCCTTTAAAAATACGTATTTTTTAGGGACTCAGAAAAAAGACATCAATATTACTTAGTCACTCAATACAGAAATTGCTATGCTTTTGAAGAAGGCATTGGAAATGTAATTCTGGGGGTGCAGAGCATTTGGAAAGGTATAAGGTATAGGTATAAGGTAAAGGTATATTTTGAAGTATAAAACATATGAGGCTTCTTTCAAACTCTTATAGGCACATAGATAACTGCATAGTTAGTTGGACAAAAAATATTCTGGCAATTTGGGCTTCAAGAGCAATACCGAGTCTACATGCATTCTAGCTTTACTCTGCTCTATCCAAGGGGATTTGTGCATAAGAACCCTTTCAGTTTCTTTAGTAGGCATTTCACATTTTTCAATGGTCACTTGATATACCATATATAATCAGACAATGATAATGTCATGTAAAACGTTGACCAAAGAAAACCACCAGAACTCCCCTGAACATAGCTATTGATCATTCTGTAGAATTATTTAATAGAAAGACTCTATATGGCACACTGTGACTCTCCTTTCCTAGTTGACTTCAGCTCTGTTCACTGACAGAAGAAACCACTAAACCCTGTGCCCTGAGAAAAAAAGGTACATTCCTTTTTCAATCTTCTATCGAGTCCCATATCCTTTCTTAAGGATCTGCCCTTAAGGTCTGAATTATATAATGACCAAGGTTGTAATCTGCACATGCTTTGGGAGAATATTCAAGCTGATGAGGTCAGCTGCAGACTCAATCTCCTTACTTGAAACATATTTAGAGGATAAGGGATTTTCATTCATTGCTGCTGCTGTAACACTTTTAATCTTGAATCTATTGCTAAAGGTATTTAGTATCTCCTTCCTGCCACTATCCCTTTCAGTCTTTCTATCCTGTCCTCCCAATGGATTTTTGTAATTCAAAATGCTGAAATTAACATGATAAGGAGCAGGGGAAAGTTGTACTAGTACTATTTTTTATATTTCTTCTGAGGAAGGTGGATGCCATATACCACACAACAGAGAATAAGGAACTGTTTCAACAAACTAGGATCCAGCACAAGGAAAAAGACTATTTTACAGGCTTGGAAGTAAACTGACAACATAGAAAGTAGCTTTGACAACAGTTGCAGGTATGGAAAGATACAAATAACAGCATAAATGCACACAGTATGTAAGAGCCTACACTTATGATAGCAGAAGCACTATTGCTCAAGCATCTAAAACCACAGAGAAAACAAGCCAAATAACTTGCTAATTGTGCTTTGTATGCAAAAAGTTCGTATTTGGAGCACAAAAACAGGACATTCTGTACTGGCAAAGGAAGGAAAAGGTTCTAACTGAAAGCTCATGCAAAACAGAGATAGTATCTAGCTACAAAAAAGCAATACCATTATTTTCAACCTACCGTCTATTGGACTCTTACCTTTTTGACGTCCCTGACTAGATGATGCAGAGTGTTTGAAGGTCCATGTCTCTGCAATGGACAAATGAAGAAGAACAAAATAATTTTACATTGTCCAAGAACCCACAAAATGTAAATGTTGAACTACCTGTCTCATTTTAGTAGTTTAGAAATCAGACAGCTGTGAACACTTCAATTGCACAGTGTTATCAATTAAAAAGAAATCAATTATAGGACAATTATTTCTCCTGAATTCTCTTTTGTACAAAACCCTTCCAAAAGAAAACCCTAAGAACTGCCATACTGGATGAAAATTAAGGTCCTATATACCAGATGAGGCTCCTGGTTTAGACAAAGAAGGAGCACAGCACAACAGGCAAAACCCCTGAGAAAGAGTGGAAGGAAAACAGTATCAGCCTTCCTGCACTCAGGACCTTCACTCTCACCATTGTTGGCTCACAGGGACACTGAGCCTGACTTGCATCTAGGTTGTCTCATCTGAAAGCCAGTAATTGCATGCACAGACTGTGAAACTATCTTCTTTTGACTCCACCTGACACTCCAAAAAATATCCTGCAGCAGACTCCCAAAATTTCAATAATATCATTATTATATAGTATATCTCACTTTATTCTCTGATTTGGTTTTGACTGTTGCTGATATTTTGAGAGAGTTTTATGAGATGTCTTCTCGGTTGTAGCTGCTAATGGATGAGATTACTGCATATATACTGCATATATGCGGAGCTGATGTTTCCATATATACATTGCTCTGGACCTGTCAAAACTTAATTTTATGTAACCCCATTTCTTACCATGATGAGACTTACCTGTGATTCTTCATATGCTGCTTCAGATTTTCTCACCCTGAGTGATTCTAAATGATCTGCAAACATCATTGTCTTTTCAGTAGTTACCATTTTTACCATCATATCTAAACAGGCTGAATGGCAGCGGTACCAGGACAGGATCTTTGGTGATGCTAGTCATGATGTCCTTTTGTGGTGAAAACAGACCATGTATTCCTACTCTCTGTTTTCTATCATGCAAGTAGTTTTTGAACCACAAATGTCCCTCATGTTTTATGCCATGACAGCTATATTTCTTTAATAACCTTTGACATTTTCATATACTGTCCAACAGGTTTTGCAAAAAAAAAAAAAGGTGAACCAAGTGCAACCTTTTTATTCTCCTGCATGTTGACTTTAGAAATGATAAAAGACTTATAAGGCTTAACATTTTCCTTCAGAAGCCAGGTAAACTCTTTGTTGACACAAAATTGATCCCCTTGTCTATGAATTCTGTACTTTATTCTATTTCTACAAATTTGCCATGGCAAAAGTTAGTTTCACAGATAATTCTCAGGTCTCATGTTGAAATTTTGTATCTTTCAACTGGCCTTTTACTTTGTTTTGATGCTAAGACTGCTGTGGTTGCATTAAGTCATATATCATAATTGGTAGTTTAAGTTAAGTTTAAGTTTAAGACAGCCTGGGTCTTCTGGAATTCATGCATGAAAAATTTATGCTGATTTCTACAGCTTGCAAAAAATTTGTTTAAAATCCCTTCTTTTATCTGTAGAACTGGAGACTTTCCTCAAACTTATTCCTTGTGAAAACTGCCTTGGTACAGGAACTACAATGCTTTGCTCTGTTGCAAGAAAGGTTGTAAGCATTCTGTTCTTAATATTTAGGTTGATAGGCTAGTCGACAAGCAAATTTTAAGCTTGTCAAAGATCAGGAGGGAATCTGCCTCAAGGGCGGCATGGATACCTGTTCCTCTAGATTTTGCACAAATTACATGAATTCTTTTGATATTTGGTATTTTTGCAAGATTAACTTCTGGTCACCAGGTGTGAAACACCTCTGGATAACAGCCCAATGTGGCAGCTCATGATGGCAAGGGCTTTGAAAAGCACTGGCAGAAAACAAGACCTTTTGAAAAGAACTATGCCTGTATCATGACCTTTCTCCAACACACAAAAGTAAGAATCCTAAGAACGAGACAATGCTTTAAGATTTTTTTTCCATAACACTTAAGAAATTTGAACTTCCTGGTTTCTCTCAGTAGGTAATAGTGATGTGAATGCTGGAATGTGTTTTGCATTTGGGAATCTAGAATGTATGCAGTTTTATCCTCATTTTAACAGTAAAGATAGAAAACTTGCAAACTGGTTTCTTAAAGTCTAAGCTTTAATTTTTGGAACACTCAGTAAGGGTATGGGAAAGTCCTATCTTGTAACAGAGGTTGGTTAACAGTTGGAAGATTTTTCTGAAATCATATGGTCAGGGGTCATACAACACCATTGTATGGGTCCCAATTTGCCAGCTCCTATCTTCCAGTTGGTGGCATCTGTCTAAATCTCAGGTGTGTCCTATTGGAATTACAGCAATAAGAAATCAGCTGGTACTGTGTAGGGCTTAGTCTATGTCCTACAAAATCCATGCAGCAGATTAGGTGAGCAAGACACAGCATGTTACATTATTTGAGAGACAAAGCAAAGTGACAATGTGGACTTAAGGAAAACTTTCGCAGTGGGTGTTCACTGCCTCATGCATCATCTTGCCATTATAATACAAGTGAGAGTTAGAACAATGAATATAGAATCGGAAAATATACCTTAGGTTGGCCCTACCGTATTGTACAGTTCCTCTAGGCGGGAGATGGTGAGAAAACGATGCATGCTTACTCCATTTTCTATGAGTAATTTCACAAAATCCACTCTGTCCAACACCAGTGCATCCAGCATTGCTTGCTCAAGGGAGCCCACCTGCAAAGCAAGTGATCAACTGAAGCTGTTCCTTGGCATGGCAGGCCTGTATCTATCTGGTTCAGTCACCCTGCCACAAGCAGGGAACCCTAACAAATTGCAAGGGTCGCTCTGCCACATTTAAAATGAAATAATGAGAGTTTTATTCTATAAAGGTTTCTCTGGCTCAGTGCTGCACTTCAAAAATGAATGTCAGAGTGCTTTAGGAAAACCAGATAAGGATCAAGGAACTGGAACTCAGGAAACACCTCCACCCTATTCACCATGTCATTATTGTCTTTATTTCTTGTTTTCTTGTCAAACATTTTATTTATATTTGATATATTTGTCACACACACACACACACACACACACACACACACACACACACACACGCAGACACTTTAGTTCTGTCTTTACCAGTGTTTTCCTCTGTTTGTGGTGTGGAAACTCAGGGAAACCTGGACACCCAGGAAACAGAAATAGCTTCACAATGTGCATTTCATTGAAGGGCCAAATGCAAGAGCTCTTCTTACACAAAACTTGTCCTTTTTATCTCTTGTAGGTCAGGAGGAGTTAGAATGATGAGAAATTAGCTCATGCTTCCACCTTTAGCTTGCAAAATGATTGCTGCATTTATGCAAATTTTTTCTGTGATGTGGTGATTAAGAGATAAAAATAAGGACAGTTTAGTGCCATTAAAATTCTGTCTATGTTTTGATGCATACTTATGTCCAATATAGAAGACAAGATACATAGTTCTGTTCACTTCATAATTGAAAAGGCAAGGGTTTTTATAACTAGCTTTAAGGGGCAGCAAGCTCCGGAAGCAAGGATATTTAAACAGCACCTTTTCCTATTGTTACTGTTCCTTTTTTCTCATGGGGAGTTATAAATGCTCATGTAATGATAGCATATGGAATTTTAATGACAATGATGAAATAAATGTTACAGTAGTGAATATTGTGATCCAGTTTTTGTGAGTGAAGATAAGGTGGGTTTTAAAGAGATAAAGGAAGAGATAGAGCTCTGGGGGCTTTTTTTTTGGGGTGACTTCTACCACTGTAAAAACTGCAGCAGAAGTTCGGAGTTGACTACTCCTCTGCCCCACTCAGCATTCAGTAAGCCCTCTATTTACAGCCCTATGACTCCTGCAGAGAATCACTGCTCCTGGTCCTCTCCAGGAAAGGTGTTGTCCAGGGAGCCTGCCCATGGAGCTCAGATGTGAAGCAGGCACATTGATGCAGAGCAGCAGTGGGCGCAGAATTAACACCACCTGAGGCCTGGGGCACGGCCTATCTGTGGTGACACTGGTGATCAGCAAAAAGAAGTTTTGCCTTTCCTTTAATTTATAGCCTAGCACTGAAACACGGCTGTACAAAGACATTTGTTTTTCTCAGCTTGAAGAACCATTGCTTGGTAGTATAAATCTGGCATTTCCCAGTTTTTCAAAGATATCGTTTCCAACTGTTAAGGCATCGCTAGATGTCAGCATTTCCCTGGACAAGAAAACACATTAACATCTCCCTAACTGTGCCTGTCTTCAGCAGCTGTAAATGGGAACCACGTGTTTGCCTGGGAGCATGACCCAGTGTATTTTAAACTATGTTAAAAGAACCACTGCCAACAGGATGGATTTATTGTTGTGTAGGGTTTAAATCGTTTGCAGTAGAAAATGTTGGAGATAGATATATATAGATATATACTGTACCGGCCACTGTTGCCCATAAATAAAGATCTGACTGCGAGCGATGTCTACTCTGTTCCAGGCTAGTGCTAGGCTCAGCTGGTCAGGAGCAGATGCGTTAGCTCCTGTGTAGTCAGACAGGGGTGCAGGGAGGAGAAAAAAAGGAAACAAGACATTAGACTCATTGACTCATTATGCCATGGTAATTCCTCCTTGTGAAAAGTCTCAGAGATATCCACGCCATTTCTTCAACTGATCTCATATTAAAATAAAACCAAACCTTCCACTGTCCCTGTAATAAAATACTGGTTCTCAAATCTGAATCTATTGTTCTCAGAGTGTCTTATAAACATTAATTATTTCCTCATATCCCTCTTCAAAATACAGCAGATACAGGTGATATCCGAAGATGCAAATTGTGATGGAGTGAACTGGTTTCCCTCCTATCAGATAGGAAGCAAGAGAACAATCCACGAGGGATACTGACTGAGCTGTGGGAACACACACACACACGCACGCGCACACACACACACACACACACACACGTATGCACACAGGGACACACATACAGGCTCGCCCCCCCCCCCCCCCCCCCCACAC
>JAWWEW010000088.1:4688000-4702698 GCA_035583185.1 Anabacerthia variegaticeps | reverse complement strand
AAGAAGGGAAAGAATTTCCTTTTTTCTTGGAAGGAATAATCCTGTTTAACACAGGGGAAAAGATTCTTGATGTAGAAGCATAATAATGATCAAAGTGAACAGGTGAGTCAATGGGTAATACTACAAAAGAAAGAGGATTGCCAAATAAAAGGAAACTCAGGAATAGAAAGATTAAAGAGAATTGTGTTTAGGGAAAACCTAAATTAAGTAGTTTTCTATTCTGAGGAGTAAAAAAGAGAATTCCAAATGAAGAAACATGAGGGAGCAGATATGAGGGGAGAAGTTTGAATGTTAGCTGCAAAGTTTTTAGATTTTACATCTTCTGCATTGTGCCAGCACTGCAACATTTCATGTTTTAATTTGATTCAGCAAATTTCCATAGACTCAATGTCTAGTAAAAAGCAGGGAACAAGCAAAACAATCAGTGCTTATAAGAAAGGCATCAGTTCTGCAATTAGAGATCTGTCATTTCACAGAAGTTAGTGTAAATGTTTGGCTTCCCCTGTATTTGCTACCTTTTTTTCCAGATTGAGAGAGCTGAGACACCCTTAATGACTGAAGAGAACAGGCTATAGAAAATTCACAGCTTTGCTCCATTTAAAAAACTTTATATTTTATGATGTGCACATACTGTTTAAGTCTTACAGCACTGTCAACACTTTCCGATGGAATATGTATATTTTCCAGTAGAATAAATAACAAAAAAAGTTTTGGTAGTAAAACTATTTCTTATATAGAACAGGCTTTATTCTTGTACATTAGGACTTTTGTGACTCTATTCAGGCAGTGAAATACTGATTTTAAAGTTGGATATACAGGAGTAAATATAAATTGTAGGTCATAAAGTGTATAACCACAGAAATACAAGTCAGATGTTGTCCTTTAAATCACTGGACTGTGTACATCAACAGACTGTGATGATAAGCACAGATGTGATTTCATGCAGACTTACAGTGTTGAAACTTTAGAGCAGCCAAAAAGAGAGTGATGGTTTTAAATGAGACTGGTATTTTCATTCAAGCATTAGTGTAACCCAAGGTCTTCCATTACCCTGACTCAGACAAGAAATGTGAAGGAAATGTAATATAATTCACTTCCTGCAACTCTTCTACTATAGAGAGAGTTCTTGGAGGTATTGATAAGATACTGACGTTATAGATATTATTTTGAATTATAAAGTGACTTATATAGGCAGAAAGGGAGTTAAGCAGTACAATGGATAATGTAATGAAGCTTTACCACCTGGGAAACTGACATCTCACCCAAGTGATAATAGTTAAGACCAACTGAAACCTAGTATGTGGGAGATTATTAACCCCACTGTCTCCAAAGCAGCTATTATCCAGAAACAATGATCCACTGTTGATACAAGAATCATGCCTAAGTTACACCATATTCTGGGGCAAAGCTTGAATAAAATGCTTTTAAAGGAGATGTTAGTTCACATGTAACTCCATCAAATGAGCATTTCTCTCAGAAAGTGCTCTTCTGACAGATAAACAGGCACTCAAAACTGGAAGAGTTAGAATAAATATTACCTGTGTGTGTGTTTGAGCTCCTGAGTAAGACCCATGTGTGCAGCATTTCAGCTTTATGTTTCACTTAGTGTCTCAGTTCTCTCTGGTCTTTGTGAGGCCAGTTCATTCCAGGAAACAAAGAATTGTCAGCAAATCACAGTCTTAGTTTTATTCTTGACTAAATAGGCACCTTACCTTGGATGTGCTCTACTGCTGAACTAACAGTCCTTGGTATAACAATTCATGTTAAAAACAGCAAAGAAGAATACTGTCATTCTGGGCTTTCTGTGAAATAATTTAACATGTAGCCCATCTTCTGATAACAGATATTAAGCAATGTAAAACTTAATTGTTTTTCAAGGCAAAATTCAATAAAAAAACACAAGCTCTTAGAAAAAGTTCATCACTGAGATGACTATACTCAATATTCTGTTACTTGAAGAAAAGAAGAATTTGGTTTGGTCATTTCCACTGCTGTATATATTGAAAAATTGCATCTTGCAAGTCACCACAGTAAAAAATGTTGTCTGCAAGACTTATGTGTACACGTATTTCTTCTAATCTGAACTGAAAATGCTGATCTTAGAAGGAAGTAAGTTGATTGGATGGCAACAATGCTAAAGTTGTGAAATCTTGCTCCAAGTTAAACTTCAATTTTCAGTTTTCCTTTGCAATACATTTTCAAATAGTCCAGATTGCTTTGCTATAGATGATGCTTAT
The DNA here is from genome assembly GCA_035583185.1 of Anabacerthia variegaticeps. Classification (NCBI taxonomy): domain Eukaryota; kingdom Metazoa; phylum Chordata; class Aves; order Passeriformes; family Furnariidae; genus Anabacerthia; species Anabacerthia variegaticeps. The sequence continues at coordinate 4,700,461 of JAWWEW010000088.1, read as the reverse complement.
TCTGTATTTAGGTTGACAATGCCATGATAACACAAAAACCAAGCAGCAAAACCAGACACAAACCTATCTGGTTAGCTGGTGAGACTAAGTAGGCAATACTTGGAAAAGGCAGCTCATTTAATGTGAGATATTCCTATAGGACAGTAAATTGGCAGTTACTGCCTTATCTACAGAGAACCTGCATCTCATACACTGAGCTTCTCATCTGTGACTGAGATATTGTGGCAGTAATGAATGGGTCTCAGTGGACCTGAAGCCACCAGAAGAATATTATATTTTCTAAGAAAGACAAAAGAAATTATGACTTCCCAGAAACAACAGAGACAGTAAGAAAGGTTTCTGAACATTATTCTGCAGTTTATAAACTACACTGAACCCCTCCAATTTTCTGATTGCAAACATAGGTCTATAGTAACTAAGTGGACTTTGCTGTGTCACCCAGTATTGTTTTGCCATCACTTTCCTTACTCAGACAATTGACAGATCTGTACAACAATTCAGTGTGCTTTTCCCAGTATTCCTTGTTAGTAGGATAAATGAGGTAATGGATATTTTCACAAGCTTATATTTTTAGAGGGGAAAAAGCATTCTAAATTTAATTTCTCTAGCTGCAATTTTAACCACAAAATATGTAGGAAGATAGGAAAAGATTGGTATTAAGCTGCATTAGTGTTTACTGGATGATTCCAACATATACACCAAAAAAGACAGAAAATGTCTGCTTACTTTTAGTAAGCAACAAAAGGGATATTGGTCTTCACAGACGTGTGCTGAAGATGGCACAGCAGAGGTTCAGGATGGACCAAATAACTGCCTAAATTACACTGTTCTGCTTCAGTGGTAGGTCTGACATTTTGGTACTTTCTGTTAGCAGAAGCCCTACCTCACCTGACAGCAGTGGAAAAACAGATGGTAAGATCAAAAGCTTTTCAAGGGTTCAGTGTAATACAGTATCTGTTTTTGTTCAATTCAGTTTTTTTGTTTGTTTGGTTTGTTTTGGCGTGTTTTTTAATATAGCTCTTTTGCTTGTGGAAGTTGTTCTCTGAATTACTGAAATGAAAACACCTTGGTCCTAGGATTAGATTTTTTTCTCTGTGGAGTCAGTGGCAAATCCCAGCTAACCTCTTGGCAGCCAGAAACACAAAGCATGGTTTAAATTTCCTAGCAAAAGAGAAATCAAATGAGGGTTTGCAGAATTAAAAACTACTAATCATTATCTTAACAATTACAGAGGTAGGACCTAAGTACTAGACTAATCCTATTTATTTACATGGAATGGATAGGAGATTTAAACCTCACCAAAATTAGGAGAGTTGTTACAGTCAGTCCTGAAGTGGACTGGCACATCTACTTGGATGCAGAGAACTCATTATTATCAGTACACTTTATGCTGGAAATCTCAGAGTGTTTCCATTGGAACTATTTCAGCAACCAGCAGGCCAGCAGTTACATGATGTTTTCCTGCTCCAAAACTCTATTGCAAAATTATACACTGTTCACAGCAACTATGCTCCTGTATGAACTACAGTTGACTTTTACAGTTTGAGAAGCCACCATGCCCTTTTTAGCCTGAACTATAAGAAAAAAGATTCCAGCAGCATTAAAAAATGCTAGCTGAAATGGTTCAATTGTTTTTGAAGAAAAATCTATTTAAAAAAACCCCAAACAAACAGATCTAAATGAAATGATCTAAAATCTTTTAATTTGGGAAGGGCCAAAGAAATTAAGAGACAATATGTTGATAAATTCTTAAAAGTTCACCTTATTTAGCTAATACTTAATTCAGATCATATCAAAGTGTATGCTAGTAAATAGTTGTAGTTGGCGTTTAATTGCCGCATAAATTTGCCTGTACATCCAGCTGAAAAGCAAAATGTTTTTTGCAGCCAGTAATATGATCAAGTCAAACTCTTCCCAGTATGAACTCTTCCAGAAACACAGATGGTTTGCTCCAGCCTTTTCAGTCAGACAAAACTGAACCCGTCAAACATCAATGGATCCTCTTTGCAGTTCAAATAGGAAAGAAACTTGCTAAATCACTCAACAGCTTCCCAAGTTCATGTAAGTAACCATTTGCTGAGTTAAAGCCCTGTATTAGTATGGCAATATTGGGATTTGAATATTAGCCTTGCAAGATAGCCTGTTCATGCACTATGCTTTTTGGGACAATTTGGATTCACTTCTGTTTGAAAGAAAAGCACAATAAATAGCAAGCACCTTCATTATGCAAGTTGTCTTGATCTCAGTGCAATGCACTCAGCTACTTCAGCATGACACCTGCTTGTTTCAACTTGACAGCACCAGAGTTGCAAGTTTCATATTAATCCATCTGATTACCTATTAATATATATATATATATATATTTATATATACACCCAGCAACACAAAGTATAAGCAACATTTACACTATCCCAGGGCAGCCATCATGGTTGCCACAGTGACCATACACTCTGGTATAGGAGTAACAAAGAAAAGAAGTGGCAAGTAAAAAATATTCACTACTTGCTGACAAGAAGTGATGTAATTTTTTTGTGTCTCTTTTAGCAAGAAACTACTTAAATTGTATCTGCTGCATCTACGTGGAAATGAGTTCCAGGAGTTCACAGGGGCACACAAATCTCTACCCACTGACCACACTCTCTTTGTTCTCCAATTCCTTCTTGAAATGCTGTGGTAGGCAATTACACTATCAGTTTGCTTAATGCAGTCACTGAACCCTCAAAATTTAGCAGAAAATCATCATGTCAATAGTAAGAAGAAAAACTTAAGCAGCAGGTGGTACACAGTCTTTAGTGCTAATATTCATGTGATAGTTTTTTTTACTAAGGGGCTATGATTTGCCCTATCCTGATTCATAGCCATTTCCATTTTCTAATAAATTAATATAAAATTAGATCTATTAATTCTCAGAACACTATTTTTGAATAATCAGTTTTATGACAAATGTCTCCCACTGCACCAAGTGTGATTGTTTTCAGGGCCATAGAACTTTTTGTCTTGCCAAAGTGGCCTTTCCCAGTGCCTGACCAATGAGGCTTCACAGACGTTCTGGCTTCTGAGAAATTCACATTGTGATTTGTGAACAAAGCAATCCAGCAGCATGCCAATCTAAGCTGCAAAATGAAGTACTCCCAAAAGAATAGAGCAGCCTGTATTTGTCAGAAAACTCAGACACCAGAATTACTGCCTTTAAGGGAAAATAATAAGGCTAATTTATTTACTGAGATAGAAATAAATACTTGTTTACACATCTGAAAACAGACTTCTGAGCTATCATCCAACACAATGCATTTTTCAAGGACAACCTGAAGTCTTCTAGCCTGCCACTTGATGGATTTCCTTCCTCTCTAACACTTAACTCCAAGGCCAAGAGGGGCTCCAGTAGGGAATGTCCCTGCCAAACTGAGTGCTCAGGCAGTGCACTCATTTGTTATTTGTATTCTGACATCAGCAAGGTAATGAAATACCAAAACTCACTCTTGAATACTGTCTTATTCTACATATCTATTATTTTTGTAACATATGGAGTTCCATTTTATTGTAGCTTTGTACTAATTCATATGGACTGCAAATGATGTAAGCAAAAAGTTCTTTGTTTTCTTAAATTATCCCCTCTTCTCTCTCCAATTTTTTATTTTTTTTTTGTAAGAGGCAGGCAAAGTATAAAATGGGTTGTTTTGTCTTCTCATGAGTTGCATGCAGAAGGTAGGAACATGCAAGAAAATTGTTTGTGGTGCTTTCTGAAAAGAGTGTGGACTGGACTTTACAATCTTACTTCCTGCCTGCTTAGCTCTGGTGAACCTTCATGGTCCTATCTTAGGAATGTCTTGGCATAAACTATTTTTAAGAATTGTATGTAAATATTACAATAGAGATTCTCCATAAGTAATATATAATACACTATCCTACCCTTGTAATCCACAGTTTTATATACACAGACTTGTATAGTAATTTTAAATAGATTTTTATACCGTGGAACCTCATTAAGCACCTTGGTCTACATACATTTGTGAACATAAACTCTGATGCTTATAGTGTCAACTCAGACAAGTACATAATTTTATAAAAATTATTCCTTAAATTGAGAAGTGAAACTTGCTCTGTCTTGAAAATCAACATAGATATCTCCTATTCTAGGCCCTCACCTTTTCATCCAGCTTATGTACTCGGTTTTTATTCAATAAATAAGCTTAAACTTTATCAAATAAATGAAACATTACACATAATAATAATTATGCTACCTGGGAATACAATTCAGAGACCCTTCTTTAGGAGTGAAATCCAAAATGTCTGAACTTGAAAAACCTGATGTTCTGCGAAAGGACTAATTTTTGTTACAAATTTGCTTTTTCCCTGGCCACCACACTTACATCAGATTTATAAAAGAGATGCCAGTCTTTTTATACATTTTAAGTAGGTTGAGTAGGAACAATTATTTAAAAAACAGCTTCCTGTTCCTTTCCAGAGATTAACTTGCATTTTATTTTTTCTCCTCATCTGTGATTCAGCTCTGTTGATGTACTTTATGAGCATACTCCTTCCTGTACCCTGTTTGCACTCAATTATTTAATGGCACACTGTAATATGACAAGCCTCTTATGCACTGTCTGCTTTGTTTCCTACCAATTCAGCAGCCACAAAGTCAGTCAGTCAGGTACACTGACCATGAACTTATGGAAAATTGCCATGATAAATTTAGCTGCTGCTGAGCCCTATGAGATGAACTTTTGCATTTTCCTTCTATTTGTTGAGGGGTTGATCAGGGTAGTGATGAAGTCAGTTCATCAAGCTGTGTTTTGTCTTATGTACAATCAAATCAGAAGGCCAAACTTGAGGAACGCAGGACTTGGAAGAGATGTGGCAACACGAAACTTCTGGCTTTGAAAGAACAGTGAAGTGACCACCCACTCTTGACAATACTTCAAATCCCCAAGGTCATCCATTTCCTCTGGTTATGCTGTCTTCAGCGTCATGAGTAAGACCTTTCTTCTACAAATACACAAGTTTGTGAGTTTTAAAGGACACCATTAACCTAGCAATCACACTTCAGACAAAATATCTTTCTAGCACATCAATGTTAAAATTAATTAAGTACAACTGAGGTAGTAGAGAGAAACAGTGGTTTTAATGTATTCTCTTTGCATGTTGTTGAATTAATATCATAAATTCAAATTTGGAACACCCAATTTTGGGCAAACTATCTCCGGGCTAATAGCTCTTCATAAGATGAGCAGGTAAAGAATGTCAGGGGTGACAGATATTGCATATCTGAAAAGAAACTTGCAACAAAAGCACAACCTTGCTTGGAATAAAACTCTTGATGTGAATATTGCAAACAAAAACTTCCCAGTTAATTTAGCAGTAGCACGGTTTGTTCAAAGTCTGACAATCACTTCTGGATATAGATTCCTGGAACAATTCAGAACTGCATTTTTCCAGTCTTGATAACTCAAAGTCTGCCTCTGCTTTCTGTTCTTCATTCCATTCTACATTTCTGCCTTCATACCTTTCCTCCTTCTCGCCTCACTTCCTTTTTCCTTTTTTGTATCTTCTATCCTTAAAAATGTTTTTTATGTCTGTATGCTGAATACTGGTTCACAAGTAGGTCCTTTGTATACTTTTTATTGTTGCTATTGCTATTATTATATTATTATTATTACATTACCATTATTATTATTATATTATTTTATTATTATTATTTTACATTAACAAAAATGAGCATAAAATAATTAATGCCATTTCCCTAAGGAGGTATTAATTGAGGGCACTGTCATCAGCCTGGAACTCCCAGAAGCTGTGATGTGAGCCAAAACCAAATCTTAGAAAAAAGATTAAGTTATAAAATTACAATTCTCTTCAGTTGGTTTGTGAAAAATAAAAGCCCCTGGAATGAAATCCCAATTTTTGTACAGTGTGATTTTGCTTCAAAAATATTTATGTAAAAGCAGCCTCGTGGATCTCCCAGAAATTGTTGAAAGACCTTGTGTTCTTCAAGAGAGTACAAATGTGCCTTCAAGAGATAGCCTTGCCACTGCAGAATACAAGCCTCAGAGACAAGCTGTTTTCTTTTTCTGTCACATATCTCCATAATGAAGTAATAGCCCTAGTGGTACCTGTGCAACCCTACAGCATCTTCAAAATATGATCCCAGTGACAGATAAATAATTGTGCCTTCTTCTGTTTTCTTTAGTTGGTTGAGGTAGAATTTTAGTCATGATGTGCCTGAGGATGACTAAAAAGTAGTAACATCCACACCCTACTATCTGGATTCTATCCTGGCAACGGAAATGTAGAGGAATTTACAGTGGGAACAGATTTGTTACATTAATCACTTTAAATGTGAAAACATCAAACAAAGCAAACAACAGGTAGCATGGAATAATATAATTTTAAAGTCTGGATGATAGTGATCAGATTTATGATATCCTTCAACAGGCACTTCAACAACACAAAACAATGCATTAAGTTCAACATACCAGCTCCTTCTTCTTCATGCACTCCATGAGGATAATGAAGAGGTGCTGTGCCTGGGTTCGGGTGTATGTGAAAGTCTTCTGTATGGTAACTAGCAACTGGTCCCTCAAAGATTCGTTGATAAGTCTGAAATTCAAAATGAAAAAGTTAAGTAGAAAACAAAACGGGAAAGAACATTGCAACTTCAGACAAAGTTTTTATCATGGATAAGAGTCAAACAACGAATCACTGAAGGTTGTTTTGGACAATTTTGAAGGACAGGAATTGCTAAAACCATCAGACATAAATTGGAAAACACTGTTCTGGAAAAACATGTTGATCGTACTGAGGTACCTCATCTCCAAAATTTTTATATCAGTTCCCAGATATTGCATGAAAGGAGGTAATTCAAACTTTCAGCTCTATGGGATTTCTTAAAACAACAAGATCCGCACTGACAGTCTGGATTTGAGTGAGAAGTGAACTAAAGGCTCCTTTCTAACATTGAATCAGCACAATTCAATTTGCAATCAATTTTATGAAAGTGTGAGCATTTGTATAGTCAGTGTTTTTGATTTTAGCTTGAAAAACCCAACAGTTTCAAGTCACCCTACTGATGCTATGTGGGACCATCTAAGAAAAAAACCAAATATCTCTGTTCCTGACTGCACTTGAGGAAAACATTTTGGCTTTGTTCATGTTGATTTTCTAGGAGCTCAGGAGAACCCATTTTTATATTCCTCCTCAGCGCTAATTTCAGTATTTGCAAGAAGTGGCCTGATACCAGAAATAAACAGTAATATTACATGGAATATTAATACCTGATCCCTACCTCTTGATAACAAAAAGCTTACTCCACAGGACTGTTCTGGCTTAAATATTACTGTTCGCAACCTCTTACAAAATAGAGGGCTCTAACTTAGAAGAGGTATCCTTTGATGTAGGAAAGCTTCTACACCACAGCTTCCTCACTTAAAAGTTGTAACTGAGTGTTTCAAATTGGAGTTGGAATATTTTATGAGATAAGTCATGGTTGGTCATTTGGTGGAATGAAAATCAGAGAATCTTCATGTCTCACATTTTACGACAGAAGATAAATATTTAGCCCTGCAACAACTGCACAGAAATATCAGAAGCATCACAGTACCTAAAAGTCATTGTTAGCTTATAGCTGCTGCTTTGGGAGAACAATGACCAAACCCCTGGTTTTTTCCTACTATTGGTAAAAGTTGCCTGTACTTCTCTGCAGCAAGGAAGCACAAAGGAGACTGCAGGATATTAATTACACAATTGAATTTCAGTTAGCTTTAAATTATCTAGTGTTTATACCTACAGCAAACACATTGTTAGAAGAGACAACAAATGGGAATGGGAAAGAAGTACAGATGTGCATGGGAGAATATAGAAGATCTGGCATATGGAGTGCATATGTTCTCTGCTCCCTAAATTTGATTTTGGCTGTAAATATTCCCATTGAGTAGTACTTTGACTTCACAAAGAAGAAGGCTGTAAGGCATATGTCAATGTGTTTGGATTAAAATGAGTTTACATGGGGTTTTGGACCATGATGTCTGAAACACTGTTCTTTCTACGCCTGACTTCTCCTGTTGTTTTCTACTTTATTACAGACTCCTCTTGAGTGATAAGTCTATGCCTGCACTTTTTCTTTTCATCAAGGCACTGGATGTGCTATTTCCTGGGATACTGGAAAGGTGGCAACGCTTCATCTACTGTTCATACATTAGGTAAGCAACTCTTTCCCACAGCATGACCTGATTCCCTCACAAAACAGCAACATATGATGAGTTAAAACCTCCAACCCTCCTGGTGGACAGCAATAGAGCTGACAGCAGAGACTTTCTGTGTGGGAGTTATAAGAAAGATAAACTCACCTCCTGCATAGGAGAAAGGATGTTGCAAGCACATGGGAACATGAAACAAGATGTCAGAGTACAGGTAGAAATGTAGATTCACTCCGTGTTAACGAGAATCAGCTTGGAAAGACCGATACCCTGAAAAGCACTAACATGCTTTGAGTTGCAGATTAGTAGGTCATATATGATATAAATTCTGATTTTAGGCTCTTGAAAAAAAAAATCTGTTGGACATTTGCTTTAATCAAGAAGGCTATTTTCAAACAAAATGGTGCTATCATTGTATATATAAATGGTTCAGAACTATGCAACCTTCCATCCTTCAAATGAAGAAAGAAAAAAGGTTATTCAAAATGAACAAGTTTCCTAAAAACCATCAGCTGGAGAATCTAAACAGATTAAAATAAAGCTCTCTTTCTTTGGAAATTATATATGAAAGTGAAGTATGTGAAAGAGTATGAAAAGTATATGAAAAAAATGGAATTGGAAGAATCTCAAATCAGAGAATTTTGGAAAACACTTCCAGAGATTCAAGAATGAAAACCACCCTGTTTTCTTATTGTAATTTAATTTTTCTTGAAAAATGCATAGAATCCAAACCTGAAATTTCATTTCAGAAATTGGCTTTCCTTCAGGCTAACACACACAGCCTTACTAAGTGTTTTTCTTTAACAACTCATTGGTCTGCAAATTTGCAGCAATCCTGTTCAATGTCTGAGATGAAAAACTTGAAGAGATTTTAATCAGAAACAGAAACAATAATAGCAATCATTCTGTTACAGTAATAATAGTTTTGTGTAAACTGGTATCAGTCATATCAAGATTATATCATATTTATTCCTTAGGAATCTATAAATTTTAGAAGGTATCAAATCAAATTTCCAGTTGTGCAACCCAGCCAGAACAAATACAAACTGTAGTACGCTATTAGAGGCTAAATCTATTATGCAAACACTAAATCAAATTTATATTAAAAAAACAACTTCACAACACATTTCTTATATATACACTGTAAGTACATGCTTTTTCAAATCACAGATTTCTAGTTTCAGATTCAGGGGAAAGGGATGGCTCCTTAACTCCAGAACACAGGAGATTCTTGGCCACTAACTTGTGTACAGTATATTCAGCCTCCTCCATCACAGATTACAAAACTCATATGGATAAGGTTTCATGGACATAAAATTCCCACTTTATCAGACTAAAACACTACTATTATGACTCTACTCAAAGTCAGTATATAGTGAATAGTGTCAGAAGAAAACAGTATAGTTGTCATCTTTCTACTAGATTTCAGTTCCAAAAATATTTTCCAACATGCCAATAAAATCCTCTTTGGGGCATTTTGATGACATGATTCCCTGAATTCCACTTAATTTCTCATGGCAAAAACCTTGCAGATAACTTGCTCCTGCCTAAACAAAACAACAGTTTAACCTGTTCTTTTATTTCCTTCCTCATGTAGTACAAAACTGTTCTTTTATTCCCTAAATATCTTAGTCACACTCACTATTCTATCAGTCCAGTGGGATTCAGCTTTTTTTTCCTTTCCCAGACTAGCTGGATTGCTGATGAAATATAGGTACCTACTGTCAAAAATCTTTCATTTAAAGTAGAATTATATACACTTACATTTCTTTTCAAAACCAAAATTTACTCATAATTGTTTCTAAGAGTGTGGGGGGGTATGTTTTGTTTGTTTTTAGAAGATGCCACCATTAGTTTTGATCCATCAGAGTATCATAACTGAGCTGTATGGCCTTACAGTAAAGTCAGGACCTGGAATTTTAGGAAAAGAATCACCTTGTACTGCTCGAAGAGATAGTCAATAGGAGCCTCTGGGAAACTGCCTTCAGGGCAACAGAACTGCCCTGGAAAATTGTTCTCAGGGGGCACAACAGGGTAATCTTTATGGACACTTTCCGGGGAGCACAAGACCTGGAGATTCACAGCTGAAAGAAATTGGGCAAGGAAGGGAAGAGACCATCATGGATGACCAGAGACCTGCTGGTTAAACTAAAAAGAAGGAAATGCACTGGCAGTGGAAAAAGGTGCAGATAACCTGGGGAGAGTATAGGGACACAGCCCAGTTGTGTAGGATAGGGCGAAGAAAGCCAAGGCAAAGATGGAGCTGAACTTGGTAAGAGATGTGAAGAATAACAAAAATGGCTCTACAGATGTGTCAGCCAGAAAAAGAAGAATGAAGAAAGAGTTTACCCCATCTGCTAAGCAAGGCTGGCAAACCAGCAATAACATACAAAGAGAATGGTAGAGTACTCAACGACTCAACAAAGCCAAGTGCAAAGTCCTTCACCTGGGTTGGGGCAACTCCCAGTGTCAATACAGGCTGGGGGATCAACTGATCAAAAGCAGTCCTGCTGAGAAGGACTTGGGGGGGCTGGTGGGTGAGAGGTTAGACACAGGCTGGCAATGTGTGCTCACAGTCCAGAAAGCCAATGATATACTGGAGTGCATCAAAGGCAGCATGGTCAGAATCGAGGGAGGGGATTCTGCCCCTCTGCTCTGCTCTGGCATCATCCCTACAGAGAAGACATGAACCTGCTTGAGTAGGTCCAGAGGAGGGCCACAAAGATGATCAAGGAGCTGGAGCATCTCTCAAACTTTTAGCAGTGTGACAGAACAAGGGACAATGTTTTTAAAACTAAGAGTGTTGATCTTGATTAGATATAAGGAAGAAGATTTTTACAATGAGGATGGTAAAACAGTAGAACAGTGACCCACATACGTGGTACGTGCCCTATCCCTGGAAACACTCGAGATCAGGTTAGAGAGGCCTCTCAACAATCTGTGTTTCCTTGTGAACTTTAGGCAAGGATATTTTTATGGCACTGAATTGAACTAAGGGTCTCATGCTTGCAGGAATAAACTGATAGAGCAGTTAGCAAGCTATGAATTCAGCTTGGAGCCTGCATTAAAATATTACAAGTAATTTCCCATTCCGTAAGGAAAGATTTGTCTAAGAAATGAGATAATTTCAACCCAGCATTTTTCTTATTTTAAATTTGTGTTTTGTTCTAAAAAACCCTCTGAAGATTAAAAACTACAGAATGTTCCTATAAATAGTTGCACTTTGCAGTTATTTTACTTCCAGCTTGTACTTTTATGCAAGACAATGAAACGAGAAGGCATTCTTGATTATGAAGTCCAAAATACTTTGGATTTAAGTGGAAGAGAGTTAAGACCAACTAAGATATTCATTTAGGGTTTAGCAGGGACTAAAGTTGGGTGTTTATAATTGGTCTTACATTTTTACCCTTCAGTGCTCTTCATTGTAGCTTCAAGTAAAAGAGAAAATAAGTGCTTCAAAGCCTGGAAAACCTGACCTTTAAATCCAGGCCAAAAATGATGACCAGTCAAATAATTCTTCTAATTCACCACATGAGGACGATTGCATTTAAGTTTTCCCGTGTACATAGCTTGTCATTAAAATGTAAAAGGTACTTAGAAATTACTCAGCTTACTACTGAGAATTTTATTTGCTTGTAGTGAAATGTAGTAAACTAATGCATTCTTAACACTATGTTCAAGACTTTTCAGACGAAGGCAATATGTAATCCCTGATATTAAAGTTCTAATAAACTTAAAAAAGGCCCATTGGTGTTAATTTTGCATATCTGACATTCAGAATGCTGAAACCTCAGTGGGAAACTGCATGTGTGCCTTGCTTCTCCCTGGAACTTCAAGGAGAGAGGTGAGATAAGAAGATCTTAAAATCGATTTACTCCCAAAGACTTCTTTACTTCGAGGTGTGCCTCACCATTCCTTCTGATGTGCTTGTGGTACATCACATTGTTGAAGGCAACAGCTCCTGCGAGGCAGTGCAGGCACAGCTCTCTGTTGTGCTGGCAGCCTCATTCCACTGCAACCCAGTGAAGTCTTGCTCACAGTTAGAATGTGCACCCAGAGACCATCCTAAGTGAGTGAAATGCTTGCCTTGTCATGAGAAAAGCCTGCAATCAGGCCTTAAGGGAGATTCAAGTTAGTTTCCTGTCTTTTCAAAGATTCACAGGCATTGAAATTGTAAAGGGATACCACACCTTGATTAATATAAGAAATCATTAGTTTTTCTGTTATGTGCAATGTTTTAGGAAGAATAAATAATGAAGAGGAAAG
>JAWWEW010000088.1:4639347-4686840 GCA_035583185.1 Anabacerthia variegaticeps | reverse complement strand
AATTACTTGAAATCCAGTACTAAAGGACCTGTTGAGCAGACAACACAATTTTCCAACACTCTTAAGGATTTCTCTAAAAGGATGGATTGGCACCCAACTGATCAAAACTCAAGCAGAGAGATATATTTGCCCTCCTTCACCTCCAGTCATAGTTATTTTCTCCCTGAAAACAAATTTTCATACACACTTTAAAGCTCACAGAACTCACAGAAGTGCTTAGTACACATATGCACGCATTCTTATACGTAGAAAATGAATCCTTGTTGGTCTGCAGTGATTAAGAATTTAAGACACTGCAAAAACAGCAGGATAATATCTACACACAAGTGAGTTTATTTCTGCAATTAATGACATGGGTTTTGAATGATTTAAATCAGATATCCAGAGCAGAGCAGTTGGAAGATACGCTCAGAGAAGACCCAGATTCTGGCCAGCAGCCAGAATTAAAAGAGGTTTTTGACTTATAGTCTGATTGCACAGTGGACTGCAGAATTAAACTCTGCATGCAATTTGGATGTATTACCTTGATTTAGAGTTTAATAGACACAGTTCTATATAACCTACTTAGATCCCATTCAAAAGGAAAAGCTACTAGCTGAACTCAGTTAACATTGGCAATTATTTGGTATTCTCTTCATATCGCTAAGCGCTATTCAAAGGTTATGGTGGGAGGAAAAGAATTCAATTTGTACCTGAAATCAATGTATTTGGATAAAATATTTTTATTATATAAATTATATCGGTGTTTCACTTCTGGACTGGTATTTTCTAAAGCAACGTGAACACACAGAAATTCCCACTAACTGGCTTGACAAGTGTCATAGCTTGTGCATTCTATTTAGGGCAAGGTAAACAGAAGAAAAACCAGATAGTTCTGCTGTTTGATAATGTTGCTGGAACCACCTGGAATGGGACCCCCACAGAAAGAAGAGAGAACAGAAGGGAGAACAATACATTTCACAAAGCCAGACTTGAGCATCTCAAGTACGAAATGCTTATTCTGCCTCTATTGATACTATCACTTGCCTTTCTTAAAGGTGGGAGTTTGTGATGATGAAATAGAACCATAAAATCATAGAATCATAGAATGGTCTGTGTTGGAAAGGACCTTTAAAGATCATCTAATTCCAACCTCCCCTGCTATAGAGAATGACACATTTCACTAGATCAGGTTGCTCAAAGCCCTGTACAGCCTGGCCATGAACACTTCCAGAGCTAAGGCATCCACAGCTTCTCTGGGCAACTTATTTCAGTGCCTGACCACCCTGACATTAAAGAGTATCTTCCTTATGCCCAATCTTGATGATGCTTGATGACATCAGATCACAGACAAGGTACATGCAAACTGTATAAGTACATAAGAAATAAATGAATAAAACATATTCGAGCAAGGTTATATGAAACATGATTAGTGAAGTCACTGAAAACTGAGAAACAAATTCTCAAAGATTCAGTGAAACCTGGCACATTCATATGTATCCTAGATTCAGAACTGGCTGTGCATGACCCTGAATATAAAATGGATGTAGGTATTTGTTGAAAACTATGCCTTCTTTCCTTTAGGTCAGCTGTCTTGGAGGAGCTGTACCACCAAGCACGGGAGTTATGGAAGGAAGTGAGGAGGCTACACAACATCAGAGATGATGGAAAGGAAATAGACAGGATCTTCTCTCAGATGCAACACCTTGAAGAGCCCTGGACCCCAACTGCAATACAGTCAATGCAATGCAGGCAGTGTCCACGCTTAGTACTTTGGTAAGTGCAACCTCTGTGTAAGGCAAAGGATGAAAGCTGATGACTGTTTGCACTCAGAGTAAGGACCCTGCCCCACTTAACAGTTTACAAATACAAAATAGGTTGAAGAGGAACCATATGAAGAGGACCCATGCAAGATCACCAGGAGGAATCAGATTATAGTGGGCATCTCCTAGCTGCAGGGGACAGAAGCACTCATCTGTTGACCTGACCTATTGGCTAGAGAAGCTTGCTACCTGTTGGAAGGACTGACAAAATTTGTCTGACCAACACTCTGCTGTTCTTCTCATGGTCACTAATGATACTGTAAGGGGAAACCTGGAGAATGGTTAAAGTGACTGTGGAGCCTGGGAGCAGTAGTGAAGGGCACAGGTGGTGTTCTCCTCAATCTTGCTGGTCAAAGGAAAGGGCATGAGAAGGAGTACACTGATCATATAGGTCAATATCTGGCTACAGAGCTGGTGTTAATGACTGGGTTCTGTGACCATGGGACCTGTCTACAGAGCAGTGATCTCACTAATCAGGGTAAAGTTACCTTTGCTAAAATGACTGACCTCGTAAGAAGGGGTTTAAAACAGGAATACTGGGGTAGGGACAGAGATTCCTCAGCAGCTCAGGAGCACGATGCACAGGGTTGATGAATCTGGACTGATGTGATGGGAAGAGATCACAAAATCAGCAAAATAGGGCTTAAGCAGGTTCACATACATCATGATTAGGTAATCAAGGAAGTGCCTATGGGGCACCATTATGGAGCAATTCCAAGGCTCTTACTGGGAAAACAGTGTGCCGGGGTGTCTCTCCAAAGTGTCCATATACTAACGTGAATGGCATGTGGAATAAACATAATGAGCTAGATCCGTGTACAGTTGCAGGGCTACAACCTTTTTGGGATCACAGGGACATGGTGAGATGGATGCCATGACTGGATGTGTTGGAAAGACACAAGCCCTTAGGAAAGACAGGTTGGGATGATGAATTGGAGTTGCCCTTTATGTGAGAACACCTGGAGTGCCTCTGCCTTTGGATGGATGATGAACCAACTGAGAGACTGAAAAGAAAGGTGGAAGAGGCCAAAATGCAGACCAGCACGCAAGCAGTCATGTGTGAATATAGAGAGATGTGCAGAATCATGCTCAATAGGCAAGACAAATACAAACTAGCTTATATGAACATGTAGGGCTAAACAAAACCTGAAGACAGTGGCATATTGTATTTTAATGACACTGCATCTCTAAGCTGGTGAAAATAATTCCCTGTGCCCTTTGACTGAATCCTTTGACCTGCAAATGCAATATAACATTCATGGTACTTGTCTATCTGCTACAAGTCATTTAGCAAGTAACTAAATGATACAGTTTCTACACCTGCTTTATTCTGTAGACTTCCCTTAGTGGTGCTTTAAGTTCATATTTTGTTTTGTTCTGTTCTGAATACCTTCAATATTTCACCCATATCAACGATGGAAACAACCATGTGAGGTACCTGTTGCTTTTGCACTATATTGCTAATAATTTCCTGGGCTCTATCTTGCCACCAAATTGAACCTGTGGATAAAGAAATAATATACACTAGGAAATGACTTACCCTCCTTCTTCAGAGTATTTGTGACCAAAAGCAAGGATGTCAGATGCCCGGCCACTGCCATCACATATCACCACAGGAACGGGAGGAGTGTCTCGCAGGTACTCCAGAACAATGGAGATAACGTTGGGACCCCCTTCTACAATAAGGGCCACCACTGGCACGCCTTGACCAATTCCTGTAGTAAAAAAAACCAAACAAAACAAAACAACCAAACAAAACACATACACACACACAAAAGCCAAACATGAAAAAACAAAAAAAATACAAAGCCAGCATGGCAAAAAAAAACAAAACATAACAGGAAACAAAAGAAAAAAATATCAGACTAAAAGAAATGCATTATGACTTTACACTGTTATGTTAGAGAAAAGGCATTCAGAAAATCAGAGATTTTAAGGACAAGTGGGATCAGTGTAGTCACTTCCACTGCATAAACCAGTATTTTCTAGAATTATCTTCTGTTATAAACACAATAGTTATGTTCAAATAGCCCATCAGGTTTTCTTTTTTCTTTTAAAGATCAAATTTTGATTTGAAAACATAGAGAATTTACTGCATTTCTTCCTGCCATGTTCATAATCATGACTGTACCTTGTTAGGTTTCCCATCATTGGGCCTTCCAATAGCTTTGCTTGCTGTTTTAAAACCTCCTCTATGATATTTTTCTTGCCATACTGGATACACTATGAGGTTGCAGCTCGATAGCCCTTTAACCTTCTCTTTGATAAAATGAACACATTCTGTTACAAGTCACTGCTACGTTTTTCAATTCTAGTAGGTCTCACAGTTTTTTTTCTGAATTCTCTCCAATTCTGCAGCATATTCCTTGATTTGCAGACCCCACACTGGGGACATTGCTACAAAGAGATCTGAACTACTGCTGAACCAAAGGAGTGACATCTTCATTTTAAGCACTCGTCGTGTAATTATATGTGAGTCCTCTGTAAAAGTTACAGTATAGACTGTCAGGAAAGTTGTATGGATTTAGTGAAAGGCAATCTGACAGCAGGCTGGTGTCAGACTGAATTGACAAAATTGAAACATAACTGGAAAAGCTTTTATGGTGTTTACTTCTTGACCAGTTGATACTGGGGACATAAAAAAGGGCTCAGGCAACCAAAGTAGTTGAATATTTTCTATTAGCACTTTTCTAACAGAAAAGTGTGGGCTTTTTTCCTGTTAAATTAGCTTTTCCTAAAAACACCAATATGCATGCTACACAAAATTTTGACATTTCATGGGGGGGGGGGGGGGGAAGAAAAAAAAGAAAAAGGAGTGTCCTAGACCATTAATAGCTGATCTGGGAAAAGTTGAATGAGGCCAGTTAACAGGTGTTATTGTGCTTGATCAAGTTTTTATTTAGGGGGATTTCAATCCTCAGAAGCAAAGGTAAACCTTTGAGACTGGAACATTACATCTCGTTACACCCTGTAGAATTATTCACAGATCAAATGATTTTAAGGATTTGAATTACTGTAAAAAATGAAGTATTCTTGAAGACAGAAAATAAGAACTCTAGTTCTCACACACAACAGCAGAATATTCTAAGCAGCTCCTGAACTACTTTACAAGCAAATACCATGTTTCCTGGAGTGACTCTCAGCATGCCTTGTTTTGCCTTTATTTACTGTTAGTTTGTGGCTTTTTATTATGTAACTTAAGTAAAGTGTGTGGTGTCTAGTTATGCTGAGAAAACTACAAGAAGAATTATAAAATGTAGGTTAATGAAAGAAAGTAAGAAGGGTAGAATTCTTGTTAGATGACTAACAATGATTTGCACAGACCACAAGGGTTAATTTTTAATGTTAATACTAAGAACTTCTCTGAATTGCTGCTCTGCCTAATCTAGACATCTGCTAATAAGATAATATTAAGAAGTATACTCAGGGAAATTGAGTCTGGATGACACTGAGTATTAATAAAAATCAAAAAACTACAAGATGCTAAGTCATTTACTTGGTGTTTAATAAATTCTGCTGTAAACTGTGAACTCATTAGGAGGAAATACTAGAAAACAGAAAGATGGGACTAAGTAAGACCACTAGGAGAGGTTTGATCCTGCAATACACACAGCAAAACACTTTCAGTAGGAAATAGCAGCATTCCAGTGGCATTGGGTAAGGCACTCATGAAATTCATTGACATAGAACACTTTCTCTACCTATGCTCATGCACATTCAGAAAGAACAAACTGGAATGAATGGAGGAAAAAGACAAAAGGAGTATATGGGGAATCAAGACTTCGTCTTATGAGACTAGACTCAATTAATTTGGCTCATCTTCCTTAGCGAATTGAAGGGTGAAAGACACTATGTCTGAATATCCCTCTGACATACAGCACACTAGACATTAATAATTTTAGATGGAGTTCAGAACATTCTTTTTATCAGAGAAGTGAAGTCTTTACAGCCTTCTTGTAAGACTAAAAGGGGAAAACTTCCTGAGATTGAAATAATGCTCAGTAATCATTACAGTTGCAGTTGCCTGACGTATCTCAGACTGCTCCTGAAGCAGGTTCTGTCATTCTCCTGAAGTCTGTTCATTCTCAGGGTATTCTACTGGATATTGATCACCTAAATAATTCTAGTAATATAAATAATGATGGTTAGTCTAAACAGCTGAAGCATTTTTGCTTTTTTTTGGGCCAAGGAACAGCCTATTTGAAAGAGTGTCTTATATTCTTCTTTCAGACTTTGATTTTTTTTTTTTTTAACTTAGCTTGTGTTTTGTTTGTTTGTTTGTTAGTTTGTTTCTAAACTTTTATAGTCACAAGAGTTGTAGGGCATACAAAAGCTCTCTGAAAGTGTTCCAGTTGTGTTTCCCTCTGGTTAATCACAAGGCAGTTTTTCTGTTCTCTGATTCTTTAGAAATACGTTCAGCATGAAAACAATTATCTAATATGAGGCTAGTAAAATAAAACTACTTTTCTCTAAATTCAGTCTTCAATGAAACTTCATAGCTTTGAGTTCAAAAAAAAAGCTCATGTGAACTTTGCTTTATCATATACTATCAAATTTGAGTCTGAAGTGCAACTATTTCTATCACTCTGGTACATTTCTTTGTGGAATAGAAAATATTTAAACACAAAACTGATTTCTACGTTTCATTTGCATTCAGAAAATTATCTTTGAGTTTCAAGAAATAGATTTTTGTTCTTTTTAGTTTTTATTGTTCTCCGCAAGTAATTTTGATTTGGAAAAATATATTATTTCTTTAGTTTTGAGGTCAAATTAGACAGTTAATTTCTGGAATTATACGTAATATTTAAAAATCAGTTAATAATACTTTGTTGATATTTCTTCAAAGTATAAACATTTCTGGCATTCAGGAGAGCCTTCTAGACTACAGTTGTCTGAATCCTAATGTTATGAACTTTCTCAGATTTATGATGATTAATTTCTGAGCAATGATGGTATCCACAACATGAAAGGAAGCCAACAGACATGATAAAAAAAAGGTCATATCAGCTTGAGTACCTTAGAATTTCAAAAGGAGGGTAAATGGGAATTATCACATGCTCAGCTTTCTATGATGTTCCCAATCACATATAAGTTATTTGTCACATTATATTCTTTTCAGAATAAAAACTTAGCTGCTTATATCACAGATGTCTGCAGCTCAGTAACTCTCAGGCAAAACAGAGTGGATTTGAATTAAACTTTTAGATGGTTTGATACAAAAAATTCCTGGATGCTTCCTTGCTACTAAATATTTGGAATTTGGAAATGAATGCAGAGGGTCTGCAGAAAAATTTCAGTGACTCACTATTCCTGATAAGATATTAAAACTGCATTTAGAACTATTTTGAATGTATGAAATTGAGAACTGTGTGTACTTTGCTTTAAGGAAACATTGGGACAACTTGAAAAATGTTGGTGTGTGATATCAGCAAGACAGAATCTTTGTCCTTGGGAAGAAGGTAGCTGATGGACTCTCTTTACCTGGTAATCAAAGTATTTTTCCTTCTAGATCTCTGTATCTCCTTAGAAATAAAAGGATCAGGAATTCTCTGTAAGACCTCTATTTCAGCTTGTGCATGCACATTATACAATAGTCTGCAAGAGGGGGCTGGCAGAGCCTGATATATCCACAGGCAGCCTTTTGTTTCAGACACTTCATTTGGAAAGATAATGTCAGGCTGTGAGGTGAGATGCTAAATGTGAAGGTAGTACATTTCTTACAATGTCAAGGACATCATTATAAAAAGAGTCTCTTGCTTGAGTTGAGATTGCCAGAAAGGAGGCAAAACCGATATAAAACTGCTGATGAAAAGCTGGACTGCAGTACTGGAGCTGCTGTCTCCTAGCACATATCCAGAAGGTGCTTATGCCAAGCACTAAATTGGACAGACCAATAAATGAACAAGAGAGAAGTGTTCCCCTCATATTTTTTGTGGAATTTACCATAAAAGTGTCCTAGTCTGGGCAAAACTATGATAGCGCTCATCTTGTTGAGCTATCTCCAACAACACTGCAGTTTTCACTAAGCAAGTATTCTAAAAGTATACAACCCTAAAAATTGCATGTTTTACATTTTATTAACTGGAAAGAGAGTAGCATTGATACACTCCACTGAAATATCACTCATTTTGAAATTGCAGATAATCCTGTTTGACATAGGACAATGCAATATTATCAGAAAAGACTCAATCACTGTTGTTGTTTTCAAACAAAAAAGTAAAGTTCATTTTCACAGATCTGAGTAGTTTTTTCTGTTTTCTAGATGGTGCTAAATTCCATGTTAATAAGCTCTTTTTTTTTTTTAAATATATATATATATCTATATATCTATATCTATATCTTGTTTGTAGAGAAACCTCTCAAGTACAAGTGAATTATTTTTTAAATATCTGAAAAATTATGGACATCTGACAGTTTCAAGGAGGATTCATATTAAATTTACTTAGTTCATTGTTGTTTCACCATTTCTAGGATGAGCTTTGGCTTCAGCAAATATTTTTTTATTTTCCTTTTGGAAGATGGAGATACATTCTTGTCTAACAGTGGACTTGATAACAGCTGTGAATGCTGACTATTGTGTTATCTGTGACATTTATGACCCAGTTAACTATAATAATGTTTCAGGATGGTAAAGATCTGATTCCAAAATCAAAGATCTTCCTACTTAAGAGTGGTCACTGAAGATTTATTCTGTGCTACTAAAAATAGTCTGCTAGCCAGAGATAGCTTTTTCTCATATTTTCAAAGGAAATACTCAGCTTGTATATTCAGGAGCAGGTATGTGTGAAACTTCTCACACAAACTGGTATATTTTCTCATTTAATGAGGTCTCCAATTCGCATACTGAATTCTTAGTACTTTGGCTATTAATGCAAAAAGACAAGTAGCCTCTCATGACTTCATTAACAGAATATGGACGAAACATTGTTATTATTTTCATCCAGTGTAATGATTCATGCAAAAAGAAGAAATAATAATGAAGACTTGAGTCTCATCCCTATCTTAATTTCTAAAACAATAGCTTGTATTTTGACTATTTTAACAAGCATGGATTTTTGCAGGGTAGACTAGATTGATAAGTGTCAGATGTTCTGTATCTTGCTAGTGCAACATCATAAATTAGACTGCAATATTATGCCAAAGATTTATACAGGCAACTTAAAGTTTCATTACTGCATCATTGCCTTTGTGGCCAGCAACAGAGTCAGTGAGAGATTTTCTGGCAATTGTGATTCCAGGAAGGTATGTATGTATCAGAACATTTTTCCTGATGTGCACTAGTGGCAACTTGCAGGCATTCATGCAATTATACAGAAAAATAATATAATTTTTTTCTTGACATAGAAGTAGTGCATGAATATGTAAATTAAATTAATAAACTAGAAGAAATGAATGAATTTGGAAATGGAAGAAAGGCAAAGCTGCATAATGTCTGTGCCGTGTGAAAAGAGATTACAGAAAATCTGCCACGCCTTGCAGAAGCCCTACTTTGTTTTCCCAGTTCTTGGAAAAACATGAATATTTTATACTGTGAGTATACTTATAAATAATGTATAACTGTCTTATAAATTATTAGTAATTATTTTTATGAGGAGTTCAACATGAGTTACCCACATTTTTATAGACCAACAAGTAAATAAAATGCTCTATTTACTATAAAATGCATTTGCTACTTGTATTTTTAAGCATGCTTATAAGAGTAACTGGGACATATCACTACATTGTGTACTATCTCTAAGTTCAGTCCCGAGTTTGGCCAAAAAAACCTGAAAGGTTTAGTTCACTGACAAAACATCTCTAATTTCTACATCTTAAGAAAGGGTGGTGGTAGGCAAAACTGAGTTGATTTCCTGCTGGTCACCTTTGCTCCTTCATCAGGTCAGATATATTGGTGCATTCCTCTACATTCCTTTCCTTTTTTTCTACCTGGAAATTTTGACTGGAGAATTTGGTAATTATTTGGATTTTCTGGAATGTGCCTGTCCCACTGGAGGGGTTACTGCACAGTGTCTAGCACAGAAGTGGTGTACAGCTGGAAACCTATGTCACATCTCACACACAGTGTGCAGCACAGAGTAAGTTCTTCAGAAGCTAGATGCAATGGAAGAACTTAGTTCTTATGGTACATGAGGCAGAGGCAGCTGTACATACCCAGTGAGTCCAAACTGTCCCCAAGGAGAGGGAGAGCAAGCCTCCACAAACCGTCACATAGTGCACATGCAGTCAACCTGATGTCTCAAAGTGTTTTCCTAATGAGGCACACATTGCTCATCAGTGCAACGTGCAATCTGTGCAAACAGGGTTCTCATTCTTCCTAGAAACCCTGAACCTACCATAGGCATGCACAGGGATGTATAAGGCATCACTGAGCTGGAAAGGCTCATCATATTTTCGTGAAAGTAGGTATATCTGCACGATCAGGGAACCTCTACATTTTTGCACAGCCCTACACTCCAGGTCCGCAGGTTACTAAACCTTCCTGGACTCAGATGTACTGTAGGTGGTGAGGTACATAAATTAGCAGGTTTCTCCACTGGTCATCACCATATCACAGGTTTTCATGTGCCTATCTCAGACAATGACATGATGGACTCAGCAGTAGAAAGTTTTCTATGACAAGCTATATTTGTTTCAGGTGTATAACTCGTGTACATCCTGCAAAAGGTCTACCATTTGTAGGCAAGAGGTCTATTTCTAACTGCAAAATTCTCTTAGGATAGTGGCTTTTCTGGTGATAAACTCAGCGCTCTCTTAATGGCCAAGTCCAAATATATGAGTCAAGATATTAGTATTCCTGCAAGTGTTTGCCTGTGCACAGTGCACTCAAAGGCTTATATACAGACCATTTCTGCGTAGATTGTTTAGCACAAATGCTCCATTGTGTAAAAAACCCTTAATTGCATCAAACAGATGACGTGTTCCAAAGTACAGGCTCTTAATTCAACAGAAGTGTTGTGAAGTTCAATAAAAATATTTCTGTGTTTACAAGATTTTTGGTAGCTTTGAATTCTATTTTCATCAAATCTGGTCTTAAACTACACATGATACTCTACTATACATGAAGACCCAGAATTTTTGAGAGGAAATCAACTAAGAAGCAGTAATCATTTGCATTTGAAACAGGGCAAAATGGCATTTCTTTGTGATTTTTTGAGAGGGTTAAAGTGCCTTGAAACTGAAATTGGAACTTGAGGGTTCTGGGAAGTTATAGAAAACCAAAGAAACTCCTTGCCTCAAGAGTCTTAACAGTCCAACTATGCTTCATGGGACAAGCAAAGTATGCAATAGTCTCATGAATCAATAATGGCTGAAAGAAATATACTACATAAAACCTGTGGCTTTCAGAAATATTTTGGTACAAGTGTTTGCATAATACTTGGATATCCTAGTGAGAGGTACCTACACAGAACGAACAAAAAATTAAACATCCCATGGAATTTTAGTAAGGAGAAATCTGCGTAGTGTAAGCTTAAAAGTTTGAGGAAAATAATTTTTGATTTATGAACTAATAGTAGCCTTGCACTAAAACAGAATCAACAAATATAGCTCTTTGATTGTTAGTCCAGATTATCTAACTACAGGGTAAGTGATGCTTAAATACATTTAAAATGGTATTGAATTTACAATTGTTAATTGCATGGTTGTTAAAAGGCTTGATCACAGAAATGTGTGTCTGCTTCACCTCTGAACATCTATGTCACACTCCCTGTGGTCCCAATTGATTCAGAAAAGCTAAGTGATAACTGAGAACATCCTAAAATAATACAGATCCTTCCTATTAGGTCACACTGAAATAGCATTACCACTCAGGTTTTTTCCCAGGCAGTTGTTTTCAGACTTCCTCCCCTTTTGAAAACAGTTGCTGATGTGTATGAAACCTTTTTGCCTAAAATATTGCAATAGCAAATAGATAAGATCATCTGTGTCCCCCAGCTCAGCAAATCACAGCCACAATATGCTTACCACTAGAACAACTACAGAAAAAAGGGAATGTAGCTTGCCTTCATGGTATGACGGAACAACTTTAACAGTTTTCTATACTCAGAAATTAAGCCGAACTTCCACTCATTTGGAGGCTCATTACATGTCCTGTGTCTAGAGAAATCAAACTGGTCTAGTAAACCAATACCAAAATTCTAAGACTATTACCTGTGCTTCTGAAATATACAGAACCACAGGATTACGTGTGACAGAATGACACAGAACCAGTACTAAAGCTCTCAACCATATGACTTAGTTTATCTTTCAATATATTTTTTTTACTTTTCAACTACAGGCTTGTTGAATATCATTTACTATAATCTCCTTTTTATTTTCACGCTTCCCAAACACATTTTAAAATTACTAGTATATATTTTATTTTGTTCATCTTTATTTTTTTCCTTTGTAGTTTTCATTCATTGTCTTTGTTACCCATGTTATGGTCACTTCCGTTCTGCATACTCATCTTTATAATTTCCTTTTGGATATCCAAATTACATTTTCACTTCCTTTCTCTCTCCTTTTGTTTAATCCATAATCTTTTTTTAGCTCCTCTATTATTAACTCTGCTCTTTACTAAGAGTATGACTACATTACATTTGTCCCAGTCTGTTGTCCTTTCTCTTCTGCCTCATCTTGATACTTTCATTTTTATTTGTTCACTTCATCTTCCTCACTTTTCTAAATCTACCTAGTCATGTATCTGTCATGCTACCAAATATGGCATTGACAGAAAAATCTGTGGACCAAATACCTGGAACCATATCTTCATTTAATACTGGACTGACACTCAAAACTTCTCCAAAGGAAATCAAGGATGGTAATACGAAAAAATTTGTCATTTCTTTTGATTTTCCTGCTTGTCTTTGCAAAAGAACAATGTTCACAGAGTCCTCAGCAGAAACATGACATGGAAAGAGTCCAGGTAAGACTAAATACTGGGATTTGTGAGCCTCACAAGCATCCAAGTAAAAACCCACTTGGTTACTTTCAATACAATGTCAATACATTGTTCAAAGGTGGTACTTAAAGTTCAAAGACACATTCAAGAACCCTTGTGGAATTCAGTCACAACATGCCCTATCTGTCCTTGCAGTCAGCTGCTTATTAGGCCAGTACTACAGGACCAAACTGCTTTCACACTTCATGGAGCTCATCACCTGTAGGCAATGGCCTAAGAGACACAGGAAAAAATACAGCTTCAGAAATTCTCATATTCTGTCTTATCTTCCTTGGTACCTTTCCTGGCTCCCTTTGGATAGGAGCACTACCACATATTGTTTGCAGAAACTGTGAACTCTTGAAAGTTATCACAGTAACATAATAAAATTTGACACTACCTTGTATTACATATTAAGGCACCTTTCCTCGTTATATTCTATCTATTTGTCAACATATCTGACACTACATAATCTCAGAAAGTTAACCCTTGTTTCTCACTGTTTTGAAAAACTACAACAGGTGAGATATAGAATGGCAAAACTTTCTCTAAAATGGATTAATTCTAAAATAATTTCTTCTTTGTTGTTTTATGGCTTTATGAATTCAATAAATCTAAAATGTTCAAAAATTAGGGAGCTGAATGACCTGTACTCTTTTGCTTGTGTAACAATCATACGAAAATACATACGTTTTCAACAAACTCATCTGTTTAAAATCAAGTCCATGAAAGTAATTTATAAATCCACTTGTGTGGCTCTATCGTGTACTTATCTGTGCTTCAAGAACAGTTTTTAATTTTCTTGTGCTTTCTCAGCCCTTTCTGAGAAATGTTTGTCTCTAGTGCCTGATCAACCAACATCATGGTGCTTTTGATTTAAAAGGCCCAAGTTTCCAATCTCCAGCAAAATCTAAATCAGTCAATCTTCAAACAGTTCTAAATTTTACTCCAATTTCACAGGACTCAAACTTACAGCATGCTTCCTCTCCTAGAAAGAAGTCTGTACCTAGATCTTCCCAGCTACGTAGTTATGAAAATGCATCTAGGACTGCACAGAATATGAAGGAAAAATCTGAATCAAATGAAAATTCCAATGCATTTGATGATGGTGCAATGGTCAGAGAAGATGCCAGTGATGACAGTTGAACGTCCCTTTGCCTTCCCAGCCCCCTTCATATATTCTCAGGCATAGGATGACAAAGGGAAGTCCACGGGTCACATGAACAGATAGTGTTGACATATTACACTGTCTAAATTCTCTTCTCTACCCATTCAAATCACACAACTTTGTTCAACAATTTCTTAGTCAGAGGCAACTTTTTCTCATAGGCTTAGCAAAATTCAACTATACTACCCAACTCTCTGTAAAAAAGACCAAATTGAAGGGCATAGGTTCCAAAATCTGTGGTCTGTTTTTCAGACAGCATGCAGTAGATGTAGATCAAACCTTCAGCTCCAAATTTATGTTTACAGTTAGAGCAATTTTTAAGTGTTTGTTTGAATTGGAAACCAGAAAGAGGTCTGATCAGATAATTTTCAGTTTTTCCTCTGGATCTTGAAAGAGTTTCAGAAAAATTCTTCTTACTTTCAACATTTCATAGTACAAAATGATGCACTTTGAAACCCTAAGAGTTTGAGACAACTTGTGTCTCACTGCAAGAGAAGGTTGCTGGGCTGTGTTAAAATAGTCTTCACTTGTGAAAGTAAGAAAGGTTTGCCCTGAGCACTATAGCATTAAATTGACCCCTCGATAATTGCACAGCTGAGTAACTCTGTGCTGAACCTGCAGGACTCAGACTGATCCACAAGAGTCACTACCTTCCACTTGTCTGAAGAGCATTTTTTAATTCCTGAATATTTGCTGCAGACAAGATAAGAGCTATGGATGTGGTAAAACCTATAAAGGTAGAGTAAAAATGAAGTATTTAATAAAATCTTTACTGTTTGTAAGGGGCAAAAGGCAAGATGCTGCTGCCGATGATTATTGTTATTATTAAATAGTAGACCTATTAGACACTGCTGAATGACTGATAGTGATGCCAAAAACAGCTGAGCCTTTCAGAATTATCTGACATACTTAATGACCCTATTTAGTCTTTAATTTTCTGTATCTTTAATATGTGATACTAAGTTTGAAGTTTCCCTTTGTGAATACTGTGTGATCCCAAATATTCAAGAGAGCTATCACTGCAATGGGGAAAGACACTGTTAAAGCAGAGGAAAGTAAATAAAAAGAAGTTACAAGCCTAGCATGTAAAACTCAGGCAGGCTTAAAAATAAGAATAAAATCTTCTTTCAGCACTATTGTCCAGGGACTGACTGTGAAATAGGAAGTTACCAATTGTTTACTAGTTCCTAAATCTGTTCTGTTTTCTAGAGCAGACTCTTTTGTTTGGTGATTAACTCAAAACTGTACCTTCTCCTGACTTTTCAGCAAACAAAATTCTGATGCTGTCAGTTTTTTCCCCCACACTGCATGTTTAGAACTGGAAAATGGTAAATAATGACATACATGCATGGCTGCACACTCTCCAAATTGGATAAAGATCCCTTTGCAGTGACAATGTCCTGGCACGCAAGGGGTGGAGGACCTACATTGCTCTACTAGAAATGAGGGTAAGAAAAGGTATCAGAAAGTGGCCATCTGTTTGGCTGACCCAACAAGGCAGGTGGCCTTTCTCTCTTCCATATGGTCAACTTCCTAGTACTAGAGGGTGGTCAGGACTCAGTAACCTTCTTTTAAAGCAAAGGAAAACAAAATGTGGCAGAAACATTCTGGATGACTTTGGACTAAGAAATACAATTCTTCGTGTTAGTCTTTTTTTGAACAATTTTCTCACATTTCTGTTTTGAGGAAGTGTTCTGATATCCAAATGTCTTCATGTTTGTAAGAGATGGATACTTGGGAGGGAATGGTTAAATGATAGAGAGACTCTGCCACAGAGAAAAGTAAAGAGAAAAGGAAGATGCATTCTCCTTTGTGTGTTGGGGATGTTTGTGGGTGTGGGTGCTGCAGAGAGAAACCAGCGAAGAGAAACCCTTCATTCTTTGTGGATGTTTGAAGTGGTCAGGCAAACATTTGACTTGAACCACCAAAGTCTGGACGTTCATCCATTGGCTGCCTGTAATTTCTTATCATCTGATGCCTCATAGTCTAAATGTTTTTTCTAGTCTCATTCCAGTTTCAAGTGCCCAGATCACAAAAAGTTTCATCATTCATCGAAATTGCATGTTTAAAGACAGTTATCAGTAGAAGGGCTGTGCCTATGATCACTTAAAAAAACCCAAGATCTGTTTTCATTCCTAAAGCAATCTTATGTAGGTACAAAACTGAGGTTTGTTTGTGAGACTAAAAATAGATATAAATTAAATCCCAAGAAAAAGTAAGCATGCATAAACTGCAGAAATTGAGATGTCATATTTTATTTTATTCAAGCAGAAGTGCTTACTTATGTGAATATTTACTTTTTATTTTACAGAGGAAAGTAGTACATGACTACAAAATAAAAAAAATATTTTATTAAAGAGAAAAACTGGGACTACAGTTGGATCATGATGCAATATCAGGATTCTAAAAGATGAGGTGAAAGGGCTGGCTCATATTCTGCCTCTGGCTTTGGCTAATGACAGCTGCCTAGTAAAAACTAATAAACACAGTGCAAAGGCATAGCCACACTTCTTTGGAACACTCTGCCTCTAAATATCAATGTCTCTTCAACTTGTAAAAATATTTTTATCACAGAAAAACTCTCCCTTATTTTTGGTTGCCCTTTTCTTTAACTGTACTTATTTCACCATATTTTTTACAAAACTCAGGACAACCTAACAGGACACAGTTCAAAGGAGATGGTGTCACTAAAGACACAGATTGATTCTGTACCTTGAGAAATAGTGTTTGAAACTTCACAGAAACAAATCCAGCTATCTGAGCTGTGCCTTTACCCACTACACTCTATAATAAAATTTTATTATCTTTGTTCATCATTATTTGCTTTTATTAGCTCATGCTCACCATTTTAGACAGTAGAAATTCCCCAAAATATGCAGAATATTTTGCTTCTATATACTCAGTGTTTTTTGTATAATTGCAATTATAAAGCAATTGAAGCAAAATGTTACTCACTTGTATTTATCTTCTGAAGTGAAATGTGCTTTTCCAGGTGTCTACGAAGCTTCACCTCTGCTCCATATTTACCAGTAGTGCCATTGTCAGCCAAAATAAAATGAGAATGCATACTGTTGAGCACTGTCAACTTGCTCATGGGATTGGACATTGTCTGGTATGGTCGGACCACCTGTATTTTAGAGACAAAGCAAAAAAATTTACTAAATCAAAAAGACCCTCTGAAGTAAATCAATTACAAGATACCAGCTGGCAAGATGAAATAAAAGAAAAAGTCAAAATTATATTTGAAGTATTGCACTTCAGCATTGCTGCTTTCTGTGTGTAAAGTAGAAAATTACTTTAATACTGTCCTTTGAGATGCAGACGTTGGTTAAAGGGCTTTCAATGGTAATCTGTTTCAATAGCATTGATAGTCCCTGTTTCCATGTAAAATTGAGCTAATGATCAGTGCTCCAG
This sequence comes from Anabacerthia variegaticeps, assembly GCA_035583185.1. Lineage (NCBI taxonomy): Eukaryota > Metazoa > Chordata > Aves > Passeriformes > Furnariidae > Anabacerthia > Anabacerthia variegaticeps. The sequence continues at coordinate 4,669,535 of JAWWEW010000088.1, read as the reverse complement.
AGGTCTGTGTCATTACACACCCACACCCACACAGTATATGTCCTGTCTGCTGGTGACTTTTAATAGTGTTGCAGTAAATTCTCACTTCGTTCCGACTGAAATCTTTAATTCTTCCTTTCCAGATCTCACCAAGCACCATACGTCCAATTTTGGCTTATACAGAGCCACAGCACAGGACATCCTCTAAAGACACACAAATACAAGTGGCTTTCATGTGTACACATGGTACTACAGCAGATTTTCAGTTTTCTTGGAAAAAACTATTGGCCCATTCTTGGCATTACTGCAAGGGTAGTTATTTTTGTTCAAAACAGCTTTAGAAAGTTTCTCTTCAATGAGGAGTTTGGTACACTTCCTTGGATTTGATTTCATCAGGAGAAACTCTGCTGCAGGTAGAGTTAATTGCTACAGAGTATCCCACTCATAGCTACCAAAGAGAACAAATAATAGCACTGGGCCACATTTGGCTGTCATCTGCTTTGGTGGGTCTCCATTGGCATAAGCAATATTGTACTCACATGGCAAAAGACTTGGTGTCGTGTCAAGGGATCCTAGCTCATCCTTCAAAGATTTTCTGGCAATACTGTTCCCTGCTTTGCTTATGCATGGCTTGTCTTTTTTGGAGAGACAAAAATTTGTAAAATGAAGTACTAGCTGAAGAAATTCTGAAGTGTTTTGTTAGAGAAAACTCAACTGGGCTGTCCTTGCTTCATCTGCAAGGAATTTAATTTGCAGTTCTGGCATTGTTAATTTTTACTGTCTGGTGCTTTTAATGCACGAAAGTGTACACTCAAAATAGGACATAAATGTTTGTAGACAGAAAAGAATACCTTATTGATTTCTTTCTAAGGTTTTCTCTCTTTTCGTAATTCTAGCGAGATCTCTAATTGTGACATAATTATTTACAAATATGTGCTAATAATTTTTTAGCCAGGGATTCTCTCTATTATTTTCACCTGTGAATGTCTGCCACACTTTGGTCAACTCTTAGGCTTCCTTGGCTGTTATCAGCTGTCATGCAGAGAGTACTCTGTAGGCTGCTCCTCCTGCAAAGGGGAGGACAGAGACCTGAGAAAACCAAGAGAGAAGCTGGCCAAGAGCAAGGCAGGGCACCATGCTGTCTCAGATTTCTTTTATACTGTTTCTTTTGGTGCCTCATTTGCAACAAGGTATTCTATGGGTGCATATAACTTAACCAATATCAACACGCTGCTGAAACATGTTAGCTAGCTTCTACAGATACAGAAACCATGGATTCCATGCCACAATCACAAAGAAAAGGAAGGTGCTTTCTCACACCCCTAAGAATCAAATAAAATCAAACAGTGAGATTTTTTAAACTGATACCAACCCCATCTCTCAATAAATGGATGATACACAGCAGCAACATCTCATAGTAGAGGAATACCTTAGGTTGTCCATTCATTTCATGATTAGAAGTTGCTGTGCAGGCAATTAGCTACTGACAGCTTGTGGCTTTGCTCCCGAGAGCTACAACTCAAAACTTTCTAACTGTGACATCTTGATCTGCAGTTATAATGAGCTGCAGCACCAAAGGCTTCACACACTGACTCAGTAGTGGTGCTGCAGGACAGATTAGAAGGCTATGCTTTTGTTCGGTGTTTAGCTGCAAGGTGCATCTCCTTATTAATAAAATTTATAGAGGTGAAAATGAGACTACAATTATTTTCAATTGAACTGTTCACAGCATGCACAGTTGAACAGCTGATTTTTGTTGTTTTTTTTAAACCATGGCATTTTACAAACCACACTGTCAGACTCTTTCTGATTAAAGGATAAGCAAAATCTTCAGGAAGGAAAGAAAATCCTAAGGTTTGATGCTATTTCCTTGAGGTCACTTGCTTTTCCACAACACTCAGCAGATTTTCGGTTTCTGACTCTTGCAGTTCCCATTTCTTCGTTCTTTTCAATCTCTTGCATTTTACAGGCAAGTTAAATAGTTGGAAAAAACTCAACTTTAAGTTGTCTTCTCATCCTCTGTTTGCATATGTAGAATCCTGTAATGGTTTGGGTTGGAAGGGACCTTAAAAGATCATCTAGTTCCAATACCCCTTGTCATGGGCTGGGACACCTTCTACTAGATCATATTGCTCAAAGGCCCATCCAATTCAATGGGGAACAATGTCCCCCTGGTGTCTTCCTCTGAAGAGCTGAAAGGAAGCATTTATGCTCAAGAGAGCCCCTCCAAATACAGTTGAATGAATGCAACAGCAGTCATGCTAGGAAGCAGTACTCCTGTTGCATAGGCTGAGGGCATTCTGTGAATAGGAGAGGAGCTGGACTAACCCCAGCAGTTGCCTTTGCAACCTGAAGTGGCAGCAAGCTTGAATTAAAAGCACTGTTCTGCTTGGATTCCCTGTAGGCACATGACATTCAACACAGGGGCAGCACTTGAAAAATCTCTCAGGGTAACTTACCATGACAATGAGTGTGCAAGTGCCATGTGAACCAGTGCATGAATCTGAGCAGTCTAGGTGAAGGCAAAAAATCTAAGGCAAACAGCGTACTCAAAGTAGTGGCAAAAAAGAAAGAGATGCATGCTTTGCTTATCAAAAAGTAACAGCTGTTCAAATCGAACCACCTCTGCAACCTCACTACTCTGGGGCATATCAGGCAACAGCGTAGTTCTTGGTTTAAATTATAGGATCCTGGAAGCACTATGGTCCAAATTCTCTATACATGCTACAAATATGCCAGTCCTTATCTCTGCCCCAGGTCTCCTACTGAGGTGACTAAGTATTAAACTGAAATGAGGATGGAACAGACCTTGAAAGTAAAGCCATAGATGCTACAAAGACTTATAAATTATACCCTTTTAGAAGAGAGAATAGCTCTGCATGTAGTAAGAAACTTGTTAATAATCACAATTTTCTACAAGGCTGAACAAACCATTTCAGTTTTCAGTTCTATCAGAAAATATGAGGATATAAGGCAACTAACTCCCTCATGTGCTTTGTTTTTAAATTAGAATCTCACAGTGTTATGAGGTGCATTATTTTCTGCTATATTGCTTTTATAGTACTGGAGAAAGACATATCTCTTTAGGGATCTTTAATCATCACATTGTAACAAACAGCAAACAGCAGTAATAATTTCTTTAACTTGGTCAGTTTCCTTTATGGCTCTGAGAAAAGCCCTTGGGATTCCCAAAGGCTGACTGATTTGGATGGACTGGTAAATACAATAAAAACCCTCAGCTGTGACTTCTAGATTCATATAGGCCAGGCATGGGCTGAAGCATCAGCAGAGGTGCACCTCTGCAGAGCATGCCTGACTTGCCACAAGGCACAAGGAGGCAACATGCACTGGGACATCTGCAGTGACAACAGCTCCCCCCTCCTGTCCCCTGCTGTCTCTCCAAATCCCACTATGACAGTTTTCTGTGTCTATCTGATGCTGGAAGGGTATATTTTGATGTCTTCAGTTCTAATAATGATCTAACTAGACATAGTGCATATAGGCATAAATCCACATTGATGTCAGAGTTTGACAAGTCTTTTACTATAGGTTGACTTTTCCCCCCCCCCATATAATCCGCTGTACCCTTTGTTTCGTGCTTAATTATGATTAATTGTACATGCTTAGGGTACTATTTATATTTCCCCTTCTTGGTTCACTTCACAGCATTCACCTCTAATGAGCCAGTCAATACAGTAAGCTTTGATTTTTAAAGAGCTTCCAAAACAGCTTCCTCGCCAAATGCTTCTAAAGAAAGAGCACACATTGGATAAGAGAGAAAGCCCTTTGAGGCATAAGTAACTGAGAAAGGCTGGGGGGAAGGGAGGGAAAACAGTAGGAATGAAAAGGTAATTTTTGCAAAGACCATTACTGAGAAGATTTAGTGACTTACATGGCCTACCTCAAGCTGTGTCATATTCTGCTCAACATAGTTGTAAGGGATTTGTGCTTAATCAGAGTGTGAAAAGCTTACAAATATCTCAGTGGACTAAGGTCTTCATAAAGCAGCCTGACAAGGTAATGAAATGAAAGATGAAATTCGGTATCACTAAGCATAACGCAATATCATTACATGTGCATTAGCGAAGAATAAAACCAAAAAAGTGCTTAAGCATTACATCATGCCTTTGATCAAAAATTTTATGAAACTACTAGGGGCCAGGACATTAAGAGGCAAATTTTTACATTGTCTATCAAAGTTATATTTTGAAATATTTTTGTCCTTAATGATGACCCTGTAATTGTAACCCTACTGAGACAATTGTGTCTGCATTAATAGAAGACCTTGCCCAAATGATTATTCTTAACTTTGTACTATTGTCACTTTCTGCCTAAGATCAGAGTAAATATTATTTTTCTTTTATTTTAACCAGAAACCTTTTTTATTTTTTTTAAATACAATTACCTTACAGTTTCTTGGTTTCCTGTGAAATTGGACCATTATTTAGAGGAAATCCTTGCTTAAAGAAATCAGAAATCAGGGAAACTGACCCAGTTAGGTGGAACACCTGGGAAATCAACTTCTTTAGCTCCTTCTGTCATAACCCTTACAACAGTTGGTGACCACAAGAGAAAAAAAGTAGGTAGCTTTCCAAAAGGTGGAAATAAGTAATGAAGAAATCATTAATGTTTCAAAATCCATAGCTAATCTGATGTCCTTTCTTGACTTCTTTATTCCTGCAATATTTACAGAACTCCGTGCATAGTCACTAAAGACAGCTTGTTTGAAATTGATGTGTGCACTACACTTCTTTAAGCAGATACACCTCATTTTTGTGTTTAGCTATTTTTGTTAGTCACCTCTTGCACTGCATCTCAAGAGAGTTCATTAGTGACTCAATTACTGCTGCAAAGTTCCATCCTGCTTGTTTGTGTGGTAGTACAAACCCTCAAGCTAATATGGTTCCCCCTAATGGCTGTACTTTAATAGTGAATTGCAATGAACTCCAGTTGGATAATTTTCTTCATACTCATTGTAATTCTTCTGACCTAACTAATACTTGAATCTTCTTTCCCTTCCCAACTTGCAAATGGAGAAATATAGAGAGAAGGATAACACAGAGACAAGAAAAAGCTCTTTGTTCAGAATGAAAACTACCTTCTCTACTCAAAGTCAGCCACTGGTTCCCAGGTAGATTGCTTGGGAATGAAGCAGAGGTGAGGAAAAAAAAAACAATGGGTTCAGAAAAGCTTCAGGTAACATACAACCAGGGCAGGTAAATTATTCAGAGGGTTAACCTTTCTGAGTAATAGTACAGTTTTACAAGAGAAGAATGATGTGAAAGAATATGAGGAACACCAATCCTGTCCTTCAGAAAGTGACTGAATTAAGTTCTGATCTTTTGTACAATATATTTATAAGACCCTTCCAAATTGTATCAATAAAGCATAGAAGGGAATATGTTCTAAGGAGGACAGTCTGCAATTCTGTATTTAACCAATGCATCATAGTATTGTTTAAAAATAAATCAGACTTCAAGCTTTGCAATTAGTGTTTTCTTATACACTTTTCAAGGTTCATAGAGTTCTAAGGGTAAATCTTTAATATATTTTGAAGAATAGCATTTAATGAAATTTCCTCATAATTTATTTTTTAAAGAACATACAGTGCAGGAATTTTTATTGTTGTCATGTTAAAACCACCATCAATCATAATAGAAAACCTGCGTATATATTAATTTTCTGATGCAGACAATAATTTTAAGAGGAATTGTTAAGTGAGGGTTGAATAGGACAGGAAAAATAACTGGAGCTTTTATAGATATTGGAGATGATCTATGTCCATATAGGGCTTACATCTTTGCCAATCAGATCCTCTTGATTTTCCACAATCCCCCAGGGAGCTATACCGATGGTACAGATCTTCCCTCGAGATTTTGACGCATGATCTTTCAGTGCATCTCCAACATGCCGAATAACTCCTGGGAAAGAAACAGCATAAAAAAGAAATTCATAATTATGTAATTTTTCTTCACTATCGTATGGATTTAACATAGACTTTTCTTTTAGGGAACACCTATGCATATACTTAAAATTAAATAAAGCTATGAATACATTCTTATTTAGCATTATTAGAGTATTTCTTTAAATCTATTTTATTGTATCTAAAAACCCATAAATTAAGTAATTTCAAAAAATATTCAACCCCAGAAATAGAAATGTAAATATTGACAATTAACTGCACCTTATTTATCTGCACGTGTGCTCACACATAGATATGCATGCAAGCATTTATATATTTCCAAGCACAGAAAGAAGGACAGGAATTAATTGCCCCACCCAACCCCACTGCCTCAAACTCTCCCAAAAGTGTGGCTTATGCACAAATCCTCCCATAAAGGATGAAAATGTGAAAACATCATAATGCTACACTGTGATGAAGCTATTTTACCACTCTTCCAAACAAACTCCGTCACCTAAGATAGTTTTCAGCAGAGTATTAGAGTCCCCCAGGGAATCAATGTGAAAACAGAAATTAGTGCAGAGAGAATGACTGCTTCCCAGCTCTCTTTCAAGTGCTCCTTGCTTGCTCTAGAGCAGCTTTGACAGCTTCAGTGAAATCTCTATGCAAAGGACAAGTGTAATTCCTTCTTCCTTTTAATAACATAATTCTTTAAAATCTGTCTATAAATAACTATTTTCAGGATGTGGCTGCACTGAGGAAGTCCTGTAGGTTTCTCAGTTTCTGGGTTTTTTCTTTATCAGGATTTAAAGTTGAAAATCTGTCCAGACTGCAAAAAATTCTGCCATTTAGTCATCAACTTTTGGCATAATATGCATATTCAGAAGAATTGGTTTAAGTCAATTAACAGTCATGTTTATAGTCAGGTATGTACCACCTCTGTCACATCACTGATTCTCAGTCCAATAGCAGTTTTTCAGGATTTTTCAATTATAATTTTCCTTAAGAGAAACCCAATTTTAAAATTAATTGTCAACAAAAGAGACTGTACTAAGAAATTCTCAATTTGTACAATTTCGCCATTAATTTTCACTTCCACAATTTGAAAATGTAGCCCCAGAACAATCAACTGCTTTGATCCAGAAATCAAAGACAAAAATGAGTGGTAAATGATACCGCACAACTGCTCCTGGTACTATATGTTTCCAAAAGGGCACAGAACCACTTGAACCACATTGTTTTGTCTAGGTAACTTTTGATTACAGGAAAAAAAAAATTCAACAGTATTTATACTGACTTTCTTGGTTCATTTCCATCGTTTTGGCATTTGCAACTATGATGACTTGAAAAATGGTACAAAGCAGTCGTGCATTTGCCAAATGCAAATGTTATACTACATCCTTTTTTAAACAAAAGTTCTGTAGTTTGATTTCTACAGTTCCTGTGGACATGCACTGCATTAAATGTATATTACATAAATTTTTCTAATGTACATTTAGCATAAAGTTTATATATAAAAATTTATATCAGTCTTTCACATACAAGAGTATCTGGCAGCAATTATTATCATCACAGCACAAAGGTCAACATTAACCTGATTTTGTTACTTCCTCTGAAGAGATGTGAGGTATATCACATATATGCAAGTCTGACTATTTATCTAGCTCTCCAGAAGCTCTGCCTCTTCTCTGCTTTCTTCAAGAACTAGGCCTGACAGACCTCAAGAAGCATTTGGACTACACTCTCAGACACAAGGTGTGATTTTTGGGGCTGTCCTGTGCACAGCCAGGTCTTGGACTCTTTTATTCTTGTGGGTCCCTTTCAACTCAGCATATTCTATGATTATATCCTATTTGTACTGCTGCTGCAATAGTAATAAAAAAAAAGTATTGTTTTAAATCTGATCTGCTCTGGAAACTAAGAAGTCCAAGACACCTATTAGGCATTTATGTTCAAATACGTAGGAGTTGATCCACCATGCACTAAAATTATTGCATGATAGAAAGATTACATTGTTTTCCAGAGACAGTAAGAAGATACACTCTGTGAGATTACTAAAGTAAAAAATTATAGCTTTGTTATTGCAGCAAATGAGAAAGACATAAGAATTTACAAATACATGTCTTAGCTCAAAACTTTTTGCATTTATCTCTAGCAGAGCTCTTTGACTTTGTCCTGAATCTCTCATCCTTTCTGCCTCCCTGAAGGAAGGTAATGGAGAAGTCAAACCCCAACTTTTTCTTTTCTTTTTTTTCTTTTTTTTTTTTTTTCTTAATCTAAGGACCTATATTTTGCAGCTTATTCCCAAAACTTACATGCTGTCTACTAGCAGAGCTGGGTCACCTGCTATCTTGGGTCATTAGGACACCTATATGGTATGTTACAGATGTTCTTTGAATAGAAATGGCTATGATAACACTCTTGCTGAAAGAGTAATAGCAAAAAATTAGGTCATACTCTCTACAAGTAAGGAAGAAATTTTCTGCAACATCTGAAAACCAGAACGTTCTTTTGTTTCATACTTCAGGTCATCTTATAAGATAAAATATAGGTCTTTTCTGGATGAAAATGTTTTATGTTTTGTGTAATAAGAGTTTGACTTCTTTGGTTAGTAGTCCTTCCCTCCAGCTTATGGTTGATTTTATAAAGTCTTCAGTGGCAATATACTAATATAATTGCCTCACAGGAGGCTTTATTTTCAGCTCCACAGCATGCTTTTAATACTTAACACACCTTTTATTCTGTTTTATACCAGCTGCCGGGCTGGTAAAAACTTGGCATTTTCTTGTTTTCACACAGTACCGAAATTACTAATAAAATAAAACACAGAACGGCTTTGTAATCTTTTCAGTCCTACTTTTTTTCTGTGAAGTCTTTTAGATGCCACTGCTTTTATTTCAATGGTGGTGTTACCTGTGTTTACTCCTCCAGTGAATATCCAGGCTCCAGTTGTCATAGCAGCCTTAATAAGACCTTTTCCAAAGACTTGTTTGAGTTTTGGCTGAAGTTCAAAATTCTGAAGGCCCCCATGCACAGAGATGAGAAGTTTGGGGAGCTCAAGCTGCCATTCTTTGGTCATCAGATGCAGAAGAAGGTCAGGCTTTGTGTCAAAAGACACACGTACATACTGCAGAAACAAGGGCAGTAGTAGAGAAAAAAAATTTGGTTATGCTCACTGGTTTCTAATACATATGATCCATGCCCAATAGATCACTGAAAAAAGGGAAGTTAGGAAAATAGGAATGATGGAACACCTGAAATTCACATCCTGGATAACTTTATTTAAGAAGTTAAGACATTATTTCAAAATGCTTACAATGGTTGAAAAATTAATGTCTTTAATATATAGATGAAAAAACTGGAGCAAAAATATAAATGGTCTGCTGAAGATGACCTGTGTAGTCAGAATCACAATGATGTATTCACTCGGACCTCATTTTCAAGTTAAGAAAGTCAAACTCTCTAAAGGCAGGAAATAACAGAAACAAAGACAGTTATTCCAGCACACATAAGTTTAAACTGAACAAGACTACTGAAGAGGTACTTTTCAGATGAAAGAATGCAAACTATCCCTTACAGATGGATTTGTACAGATTCATGAACTTGCTAACAAGACACTAGACCCTAAAAGAGCTCTGAAACGAATCTAAGCATTTCTATTTGTTGGTTACAGCATTTTGCACCAGAGGAGATCATGCCCGTGTCCGTGCGCTCAAAAATAACTACTGTCTTCAAAATTCCTACAGCACTACCATGTCACCCATACACCTGTCTCTCTGACAAGCTTTTCTTTTAGCTCTTTCTCCTGCTCCTTCTGTTGCTGATGTATGAAGGGTTTCACAAAACACATGACAGGGCAGATGATACTTTTTTTGATTTCTAGTTACATAGCAGAAACAGTCTGCAAGAGTTAAAAAAGGTCTTTCTTATACTGTTAAGATCTGGAAGGACCCTCTTAATAAAATAAAATAGGTTACAGATAGCCACGCATATATCAAAATTCTGACTGAATCAATGTCTGTAGACCTACTTCAGTAGTCTTTCCCTTGATGGGTTGTCAGCACAGACATCAGGTGTAAAATAGAGGTTTTTTTACTTTCAGTCAGAGAAATAACTAGTTCTACTATATTTATTGGAAAATGCCAGGTAGGATAATATCCATATATATTATGTAATAATTTGGCCCTTTCTGAAATGTCTAATCAGTATTTCTTGCCAAAAGTTTATTCTTTTTTTAGTAATATATGATAACAAAATTGATTCCCTTCTGGTTGAATAAGAAATAAGTATTTGACATTTTCCAGAGGAAATTGCCAGTAGACAGGGGGTTTTGCAAGAATGAGTGTTGTACAGTGAACATACATTCCAAACATTTCTGGAAGCACAAATAGTCGGGGGAAGGGCGCAGCCAAACTAAAAGCTGAACAAGAACTTGGGAATGCACAGTCACCCCCATATATCTTCTCTGCAGCAGCCAGGCAAATTCATAACAGCTAATGGACATAGAAAATGCAGCATTCATGTCTGGCAAAAATGTACCCTCAAGCTGATACATAGATGAACTGCCTCCTCAGTAGCTGCTCATTCAATTTCTAGCATGGGATAAAATCTTGTTTGGCACCTGATCCCACTGACTAGACTAAAATATTAGTAATTTTTAAATTCGGATTGGAGGGCTCTCAGAGCTTTAACACACCAGAGCGGATGTAAGAAGACTGATCCTGATTCTCTTTTTTCTGTCTTTAGGGAGAACTGAGGTTGTAAAGGGCAACTGGAGGCATTCATAGAAACATCCTTCAGAGGACCTACATGAAAACTATTGATCAAACTATATAGATCCTGTTTTGGAATCACTGGTACCTTCCTCTGTTTTTTTTGGTGAAGACAGACTGGTCTGTCTCAAGAAGATGATTAAGGCGAATTCATACTAGCGATGGCCATACAAATATGCTGAAAACAGAGGCCATTGCATCATCTAGGATGATACTGAGATGAAGACACAAATGTCATCAGATGTGTATTATCTGATTCAGACAGTGACTGCTTTTTCTTTGATTATTTAGTATTTTTTTCTACCTCAGACTGTGTGATTTCACTGCCCCGCCTTCTCAAGCCTATGTATTACTCCTCTAAATGAAGAACTTTGGATTTCAATAAATGTAAGACTATATAATGAATCACAAAGTTGGAATAAATATTTTCTTGCATTTATTTGAAATACAGACATCTTTTATTGGAAACAACTTCTTGCTCTTTATACTGAATGTAAAATCCCTCTATATTTATAATAATTTTACTTTATGAAGAGGAAATTTAAGGAAAAATAAATATGAAAGCTTTTTTTCATGTAAATTAAAATTTAAATCATCATAGATAAGATTTACTATTTTAGAAGTTTTTTGCAATGCTGTAAAGCATCATGATTTTTCTTCTGTGCACAGCATTCAATTTTTAGAACCATGTAATTAAATTTTGCTCTTACAGAGGGAATTTTCAGTTTGGTATGCTTGAAATTATTCTTTTGCCATCACTGAAGGAAAGGCCTTTTTAGTAACTGATCTCATTAACCAACATTATCTAATCTCAGCTATCTGCTGCACTCTGAGCTATTTACATTATTGATTTAAGGAGGTTAGTGTGACTGCACTGAAGATACTTTAACAACTCAATGACATTAGCAAAATTCAGTCTGTTTGGGAATTCTTGTTTTGTGTGGTTGTGGAAATGCAATTAATGGCCCAGTCAGTTCTACTGACAGTACGGAAACCTACATCTTTTCTGTTTTGTTCCAAATCCATGTGTTCTATTATCATGTAAGAGTAATTTTTATTTCCACAACTAAAGATCCCCTTGTTAATTGTCTGGTGGCAACTGATATTACATCATGAAAAGTACAATTACACTTATGTATATTTTGTATTAATATCTAATTTTCTTAGTTCAAATGGAGAAAATAATTATCTGTCAGTCTTACATGAAGTAATCTGTTCCACTAATTAATTACTGGTTTCCCAATAACAAATCTGAAGTTATGGTTTCACTAATAAACCCCACCTAATTCCTTATAGTCTGATTCAGAAAAAACTAACAGTTTTCCTGTTAACACAGACCACGATGCTACTACTCAGGTCTGTGTTTGCCTTGCTTAATAGTTTTCATGTGTGGGCATCCATATCAGTAAATAACATAGGGAATAGGTGGAAAACTTTATGCCAAATTCTTTCCCTGAGACTTTCCTTGATGTTGGCCAGCTTGCCAAATCTTGCTGCTTCATAAGGTTATTTTATTAGCCAATAAACACAATGTTAACACACCATGATAGTCAGCAAAAATCAGCTGGCATGTTATAGTGCTATTTGTTAGCCAGTACCTGGAAAGGAATTAAGTAATATTTTTTAAAAGGAATAAATGTTGGCTGACATGTCTTCTCCCCTTTATATCTCCTCCCCATCCATGTTGATGATTTGGGTTTGAGTATGTGTTGTCTGAACAAGGAATGTTTCCAAGGACTATTATGCAGTTGTTCCTTTTTCCCAAACCTTCTTTTTCCATATAATTGCTCCTTTTTTCCCTTCCTCTGATGGCAAAATTGGTTGGCTGCTTCTATTGAGCAAACTCTTGGCTTCCATAGAAAGCTTCTGATTTGGTAAGTTTTATTTATTATGGAAAAGACCTCATACCCAGTAAATTCAGAGACAGGAGTTTAATTATTTCTTATAATAAAACTGCAACAGCTAGTTAGGTAGGTTGTTGAATATAGGCTATCCTAAAATGATGTTTGGGGCTAGAAATATGAGCATAAGGACACCTTCAGGTTGTTTTCAGTGGCAAACCCAAAAACTATAACAAAGCTCTTTAATTTTTTTCCATTTAAAAGTTTTAACTTGTTACTTACGTGTCTCAGCATTTAAATTCCTTTTGCCTTCTTCTTTTTTTTTTTTTTCCTCTTGTCCTAAATTCCTCAAGGTTTCATTCCTGACTGCAGTCTGTGACAACATTTTTCTTTCCTTTATGCTGACTTCCAATTTTATCTCCACAGTTTCAGTTCAATCATTTTATGGCGAGCACAGAGAACATACCTTGGAGGAACTCCTGTCTCTTCCAGCACTATGCCAGGACATCATAATCCTGGCAACGACCAGAAATCCTCTAGGAAACTTGGTATCAACAGCTTCCCTAAAACCTTCATCATTTCTTGGCTGTCTAAGACTACTTTTGTCTGGGCAGGGCTGTTTATTGTTTTACAGCAATCTTCAAAGACATCACTGAAAAAGCTCTAGTGATTATCCTTTCTCACGAACAGAGATTTAATGCAAAGTATCCATATATGGTTAATAACATTCATGGTTGTTGTATCTCTGAACCCTTCTCAGCTTGGATGAAAAGTGTTTTGGTTCTTTGCCACTGCTTCTGAAGATACAAACAGCACAGTCTGGTTCATTTCAGTTCTGAGGGAGTTGTCAATTTATTCTCACTAACCAAATGTTATTTATTCAATTAGAGTCTCTCTAGAAATGGCCTGGAAGATTTTTAGGTGATTGGTTATCAACTGAACATACGGTGTCTGTGCTACTCTCAGAGAGATTACTTAATTTTCTGTTTCTTGGTGCAGTAGTGTTTCCTGGTTTCTATCAAAAGAAGTCATCCAGCTGCATGAACAGAACCATCCACTCAAGTAACCATTCCAACTCCAGCACCTCTGTAGACATTTGAGGCAAGTATTTGACTCTTGCTAGCACAGTACCTGAGATTTTAATTGTCTCTAATCTCTGTACCTTATGACAGATCTGAGACACCTGGTGGGAAGAATGCATGTACAGAAGACAGTACGGAGTTTCTGGGCAGGTTATTGTGCAGAGTGCCCAGGTGTTCTAATTCTGTCCTCATTGCTGCCCAAAGCAGTGTCTTGGCCATGATGTGCTATGTACTCATCTTTCATTTCCAAAGTCCCAGGTTCTGTAGTTTAAATAGTCAGAGGGGTTCTTCCTTTCATGGAAGGATTTCTTATAGGAAAAATACATGCACGGGTTAGTGTGTGTGCTGGAAACATCTCTCCAAATTAGTGGAGCAACGCCTTTAGACTAATATACTTTGTTATCACTCCATAGGGAAGAAGTATATCCTTGCTCAAGGAAGTCTGCGGCAGAATAGGGATTTCCCAGTTCCTAGATTAAACACTTACTGGGGGACTCTTATTTTACTGAAATATGAACGAATGAGTCTAACTGGTGTATCCTCTGATATATATCTGAAGGAATACTAAAAGGAATCAGGTATATTTAAAATTTGTCAGCTTTGCAGATACAGCCAGCAATGGAAAATCATAGCTAAATTCTAAAATTATTCAGAAAAAGGGGATGATTAGCCATTGGAAGAAAATCAAGGTAGCACCAGAGTAACTTGTCTGCATTCTTCATAAAGGTAGCCCCTTTTACTCTGCACTCCAGCTTTTACAGTAAATTTTGTTTGCCCACTATCTCGCACATGATACATAAAAACATACATTACATCCCACACTCAATAATACTTTAACATGAAATTAAGAAAGAATGCTGTTCATTCTTTGAATGCCTATTTTTAGCTAGCAGCATTATTTATCTAAGAGAAAAGCATGGTTACCATGGCTTTATTGGAGTGGCCTCCTCCTTGGAACTCAATGGTTCCAAAAGCGTCCGTCGGACTGAGCTGCGTGTGCTTGCTGATGGACCACTTCTCTGACTGGATGTCATTGCGAGTAAGCCTGGTTTCATTTTTCTCATTCTGAGTAACAGAGGCGCTCGGAGGCTGTCCAATATGTTGACCTGTTAGACGCCCACAGCAACACCTATGACATTAAACAAACAGAAGTCTTGAGTCACGTGCTTGTACAAACTGACAGGAAAGCAAACTACAAAGAAAACCCAATCCCTCTTCAACTCTATTTTCCTGCTCTCTGAAGCCTGTATGTACGGAAATAATATAGTACACATATTACCTTTTACTTTGGGCTCTCCTGTATTTCAATAAAATCATGCTTTGTTCTAAATAAGTACAAAATTAAGTTAAAGAACATTGTCTGTTGTATTCAGATGACACCAGGACAAATAATTAGTTCTTTCATGGACTAGCACGTAAGTTAAATTGCTAGTTTAGTGCATTTATTTTCTTTTGACAGTGCTGTGTGTCACGCATACAATTCAGGTAAATATTCAATGCACTGAATATTGCACTAAGAGGATAAGGAAATTCAACACAGATGCTGATCCACTTTTATTTTTTTTTCCTTTTATGAAATAAGTTTTGAAATGTTAACAAATGGTGCCCATAGGAATCCATTACTCCAGATGCAATTCAACCACCTTCTGAAGTTTACAAAATATTTATATTCATATACATTGTATGCATATATACATAGAGGGAGACTTCTTCAATCAACTTCTATTTTTCATACAAGTCACATGCACTTACCTATGGGGGTCGGTGGTGCGGGGTCTGATATGAACACATTCTCTCTTGTAAAATGCTCTTTCTATCCATGATTTCTGTGCCTAAAAGAGAAAGGAAATGCCATGAGCTCTGTTTGCTTATTAAACACAACTTACAGTGCAACTGAAGAGAAACTTCAAACATAAATGAAAACTTCACTGACTTTGCAGACATGCAGTGCACATTTTGCACAGAGCAAACATTTTTCATTAGAACTATGGTTCCCTTCTACAGTTGAGCACCCAACACAAGTTCTTAAGATTGTTTTCATATTCACTAGCCAGATGACTTTGATGCTGCTACATCTGTTCTCATAGCAGGAATCATTGGAGAAGAAATTAACTCAAACTATAAGCTTCCTGTATGTCAGAGAAAAAAAAATACATTTATTCATTAAAAATGTTTTAAAAAACTCTGTTTCTATTTTAGTGAATCAGCCCTAATTAAAAAAAACAAAACAAAACAAAACAAAAAACCAGGCAATTTTTTACAGATGTACTGAGAGTGCTGTTTAAAACAGAGGCAGAAACCAGTTCCCTATGTGAATGTCTTAATAAGAAAGAAAAAAAAAAAGATCTGTTTCTGAAACAAGCCACAAAAAACTTTGATACATTGAGTCAGATGACTGGCTGAGGTAATCTCTATAACAGATCGGTGAAGTTATGCCTTTTCATAACACTCAAGATCTTTCCACATCTATTCATAGAAATTTCCCCCAGCATAGTCTTAATTTTCAGATACACAGCAAATCTCTTTAAAAAAAATATATGTCTGAGTAGGAAAGGAAAGAAAAAAAAAAGCAACCAAACCCAAATACAAAACAACAAAGGAGAGACTTTCAGAGTTTTGAAATAATTTTTAATTATCTAGGAAGTCCTTGCTCCATGTAACATGAGCTCTAGCAAGCTCTCTAAAACATTCACCCAGATAGAATTCAATTATTTCATTTAATAAGGAGAAGAGTTGAAACCTTCCTTTAAAATATTAATTTCAAACAGATAAACTCTATAAAATATTTTAAAATAATAAAATTACCTACTTAACTGCACAGCATAAGTAGAACTATAAACCATGAACCGTGACAAAATTATCTGAGCATTACATAATATGAAATCAACTTTAGACAATTTAAAGGAAATAAGAGGATCTTTCCTCTATAAAAAGAGAACATATGAAATTGCCTGTGTAAGGTTACCTAACTAACTAATATTACCTTTTACCAAGGAAGATTAGATAGTAACCTACTTAACCTACTTTTACTAACTAACGTTACCTCACTATCTAATGTTACCTTTTTATCAACTCAACCTGCATCCCATTTTTCCATGTTTAAAACCTGAAACCTCTGCATCTGAAACCTCTGAAAACTACTGTGAATTGTGGAAACTTCTTGAAATCAATGAATGTCACTAACTGTGAAGTACCATAACAAGAATGTGTGGTTACATCCATAACTTATTTGTCCCAGTACACAAAAAGTTATTGTTTTGCCTTTTACATAGAATGTAATTCTTTGTTGGATCGAGTAGTCACTGATGCTACTTAAAATATCTTATCTTTGTTCTTCTCACATTTTTATTTGAAAAATCTGCTAGACTTCATGTTTTGAAGGAATAGCACATAACCTAGCATCACTTTGACAGTCAAAAAAAAAAAAAAGTCTATTAAAATAATGAAATAAAACTGTATTTGACTGATCTTCCTTACTGCACCAAACAGAAATTTAATAAATTATAGAATTTTGGGGAAGATTTCTTTTCTTTGAGCAAAGGACAATTAAACAGAAATTCTAAAAAAGCTAAAAAGGTTGTACTTTACATAGAAGAGATTATCCTGAAGTTCTAATTTATTATAACTTCTAAATATCTTTTATTAAATACTTTTCTTTTTCATACTTTTCTGCAAACAATTTACCTTGGTGAATTTCCTGACTACACTGACTTAGTGTTTTTTCCAGAAATCATCACTAGCCAAATTTCTCTCAAGATCAAATACAAAAAGATGCCATGACAGGAACTTCACTGAAAATTCTTCTTTAGGTACACAAACAAACTTTCAAAACCCAAGAAATTGACATCTAAAATTTGTTTTCCTACTCTTTTTCATATTGTCTTTTCAAGTAGAAAAGAAAAACATCTATGTTAAACACAATAATTTGCATTTGAATTTTCATCATACTTCTTCAAAACTAATATTGCAAAAATACTAGTCTGATTAATAAAAGCTCCTTTATTCACATCAGCAAATATACTTCCCAGCTTTAGATCTCAAACAATACACTATCCCACCCTACAGAGTTGTGATGCCTAAACACATGATTTACTAACTTCATAATTCTTTGTCCTCACAAATTTAAAAGAAAGCATCTGGTTTCTTTGCCCCATGCCAATTATCTTTCTGTGACAGATATAATTTCCAATGAAATTCAGAGATGTAATAAATTATGATAGTTGCCGTAAAGTCTTCATAACAGAATAATTTCAGGAAATCAACCTATTCATAACTAAATTGTCTACATTAAACTATTATTTATAGTGTGAATTAATAAAATAATAAAAAGTTTAGAAAACTGCAGCAAAAAATATTCAAGACTAGAAGAGCAAGAAGCTTCTCACTCTCTTATTTCATAAATACTTCTTCAGTATTTATTCATGAGACAATTTAAAGTCCATAATGAATTAGTAAAGCACATGCCATACTTGAATTTAAGTTTATTCATAGCTTAGCTCTCTAGGTAAGTCTCCCTCTTTGTTAACTTAGCTGTAAAATCACACCAAGAACATTTTTTATCTCCCTCTTCTTTACCTGAGCATCAAACCTGGCGTTTAAGTCTGTCCTGGAGCAAAATCTGCTTTCCACATTTTGCCACTGCTGGCCATTGCTAATAACACACTTGCGACTGCCCCCTTAACAAGGCGCTTGCTCTGCCCACAGCACAGAGATGTGAGAGCCAGCAAAGCCCGTGCACCCATTAGCCACTTGGAATGTGCTGCTATGGGATTAGCCTTGTTAAGGGTTCAGTGGGCACTGACCCGTGGTCCCACAACACCACTCAGTTTGAACATCTAATCTGACGCCACAAGAAAAACAAATCCCCTGAGAGCTTGGATTTAACTGGCACAAGCCTTGAAGGACTTTTTTTCCCTCTCTTCTTTTCCCCTGAGAAAGCAAGTTGGTGAAAGTGTGATAAGACGTGCTGAGTTCTTAAGTTTGACCAAGGAAAACCAATCTTTCAAAAGAAACACTGTACTATGCTGGAAAGAACCTGAGAACACAAGGGAAACTGTCAATCTCCAAAGAATGAAAACAGTGTCTTTATTGGGCAACTGTGAGAAATTTATACACAGTTGAAATGTATGCAAAGAATCAACAACAGCATTTTTTTCAAGGAACTTAGTTTAGTCACCGTTTCTCACAATTGCTGTGCTGTAGTGCATGTAACGTTTCAGAAAGTCAGAAACACAAACCTTAGGCTTTCAGAGACAATCAACTGCATTGTTTCCAGCATAATTAAAACTTAAACAAAACCTCGACTGCTTACAAATTTGAGGGCCACATCTTTACCGTACCTTCTTGATACTAACACTGATGACCAACCTTTTCATATGAACACTTTTTTCTTTTTTGTACCTAGCAATTACCTAGTTCCTTAAGAGTTTTCCCCCTCCTTGCCAAGTTTGGATGAGTTCCTCTCTATTCCTACATAGGCCTACATCCCCTTCTTTTCTTATCAATCAGGCTGCATCTAATGAAGGGAAAATATTCCTTCTGCCCTTTGTATTGATAAATACACAAGCACGAAACTATTCTGCATGTACATTAGCTCTGATGGGCCTGGGATAGGGAAGGCAGAGAATATGCATCAACTTTTAAATTTCTTATACCATCACATATGTGGAGAAACTTCTGCTAGGCTGGCAGGATTCATAAGGTTGTTTTTCTCTCTTGGTTCTCTAAGTTTTTTGGTGCAAAATACATGTATTTTGTAAATATTAATGTATGCATTAAGTATGTAGATATACACTATATGTGTGTACAAATACAAACACATACACACACATGTCCACATACCTATATATATATATAGATACATTCTGTTCCAGCAAAGCTACAGCCTGGGAGGTTTCTGCACCACAGACCATGTGCATATGTTGTGAGATCTCCTAAACAGGGTCAGACCAAAGATGGTCTGTGAAGAACAACAAAAGTAAAGCTGCAGCCAAGAAAGAAGCAACAAGGTAAAGAATATGACTGGGGAGTCAGTAGGTAAAGACGGCTAGCATTTTAAAACTAGGAAATTTGGTTTGGTTGAGAGGGTGGAGAAAGAGTGAGGTGATGAAAGGAAAGATCTCATGACTGAGATAACTGAGTAAAAATTGTAACTGACTTTGAAGTGAAATTTCAGTACTTGAACTTGACAAGATTCTAGAGACTGATCCTGGATTCAGGTTTCAGCTTGCAAGTAACCTGGGACAGAAGCTATGTCTTTTGCCTTAAGAAAGCAACAAAAGAAATTATGGTTATATTCATTCGCATATGCCACCCAATGGTGCAAGGATGTTTTACAGATAGGGGCTTAAGTAGAGTTGGCATATAGAACTGACGTTACAGGTCATTACAAATATCTTTGTCATAGCTACTTTAAAGATGCATTAATCTGTGATTCACTGGTAGCGAAACTACCAGTGCCAAAGATACTCCTACATTTTGAGGAGTAATAAATAGCCAATATACAAAGATAGCTGTTTTTTTCAGTATGGTGTAACTGCAAAACAGTCCTGTCAGAGGTGAATTCTGCCCATTTGATGCTACAAACTCACACATTTTTAACATTTTCAACCCAGCACACTGTTAATGAAACAAACACTTTTCAATACTGTCCTCACAGAAGATGAGGGTAAATATTAAAAACTAATCAAGAACAGAAATTTTCTGAAAGATAAAATCTGGGAGATTTAAACATGTTATATAGCTGGGATGTTTAACTCTGACCTCTGAACTAGCATTACTTTGAAAAGAGCACAAAGATTGACAACTATGTCAGCGGCAGGGCAGAACTAGAGGCAGTTCTAACCCTCTTGTTGTCCTAATTTGTTTTATCTCCAACAAGTAAAGAGGTTCTAAGACAGGTTTCACTGGGGCAGGAGAGGTATTGTTAAAAGCCTGTCTCTACCTTGCAGTGTGGCAGAGCAGCTGGATAGGCAACGGAGTATTACTGAAGCAAATTACAGACAGGATTTGCAGGAGCATATGGTGACCAAATTGCAACAGTGCTATTGCAAGCTGAAGTGATTAGTGTTCTTAACCAAATGGGCACTTCTACAAATTCCGCTGACTGAGGATCTCAAAACTTCTGTAGCTATATTAGTACAAAGGAAGGCAATGCTTCAGTGTAACTTTATTACAAGGTGTGCTCAGGCCAAATTTCTAATCCTCTTTTCAACACTGTCCAGTTATAAGCATTATAAACACTTTTATGTCTTTCTTGAAACATTAGGAATTTACGTCTCTGGACACTAAGTTAGGGATCGATAGAGTGTCACAAAATTTTCTGTTTTCTAACAGACGTTTATTAGCAATACTGTCTTAGAAGCTGGTGATCCGGCTTTAACCCACTAGAGCTGTACTTATGTATGTTCTGGTTTTTTTTCTAACAGATTTCCCAAGCTCTTTATCACCAGAGTTGTTACAGAGACAATGCTGAATTGTCTTGAAAATCAAATTGTATGCAGTACAGAAAAGGAGGGCATGGAATGTAGCACTTACTACTATGGTTTTACAGAATTTATCTGTTAGCATTGTTTATCAGAGGTAATTTTTATACTGTACCTGGAATAAATAAAGTAATTTAAAAATAATCAGGAGCTTTTCACTCAATAGTTAACGATTTTAGTAATTATATCCAATATTTTTATTACTGCAAGGACACAGAAGTGAAAACATTATGTCTCTGTTAATGCTACTATGAAAATATGCATTTATGCTTTATATATTTTCAAGACATTTTACAGACCAAGCATATGTCATTGTTATCCATGCTTTCCCCTAAGTGTTTCTCAGCTAAAAACTATTTTCTGCTCATTGTTGTGATTTCTACATGTTCTGCAATCCTTCATGGACTTTTTTCTACTAATTCACCAGCTGATTTCTTGCAAACTTTCAGCATCCTTAGGATCCTTGTCCTTGCTGCAGAGGGAATCAGTTGAATCTGTTTGTTTCCAGTGTGACTCCTCATACTTTCCCATGATGTTTATTGCTGAGAGAAGCAGTGAACAGTCAGTTCCCATCCATCCTCTTCATACTGGTTTTCAAGGTTTTCAAGATATGTTCTGAAGTACTTTTTTTCTTCAGATTAACAATTTATCAAGTATTTCCTCACATAGAAACCATTTGCTATCTTTTATCATCCTTGCTGTCCTTCTCCAAACCTCTTCCAGTTCGATCCCTCCTTGAGGATTCAGAACTGTGCAACAAGGATAAACTGCATATTGGTGTTGTGGCTAGTGGACATTCACTGGTTTGATGCCTAATGCTTGCCTAATTCAAAAAAAGATTGATTTGGTTTTCTCAACCACTACTACTGAGCACTTTCACATAAGAATGTAGCTTAACCCCAATATTTTCCTTCAATGTAGTAAAGAATGTACAATATTAATGGTAAAGAACAGCTATAAAAATCAAGCTGTTTTAATCAAGATATAGCAGAACAGCAATAAACCTATATGAAGGTCTAATTTATGTCAAATGCAGTCTAAAAAAATCATAATGAAAAAATGATATCACAGAAGTCTATAGCTGCACATACATAACAAGAAAGCAAAATACACAGGAAATATTTTTCTGCCAGTCAGCACTGGCAGATTATTTATCTTTTAAACTACTAAACTTGTTTTTGGATTCTAAAAAAGTATAACATTATTCTTAACTCCTCAAACTAAGGAAACAAAATAACCTTCACATTAAGCAAGATCTCGCTGCTGTCTAATAAAAATCGTGAGGTTAAAATGCACACGTAGGAGTTTTACACTGAATCTAATTCTGGTCTGAACTATTTGGTTTCTAAACTAGTCATTCTACCCCACAAATGTATGACAGCTATAACATTGTCTGCTCCTTCATTAGATTGAGGTGGTTTTGTTAGCCACTGTGTGGGTGCTGAGCTGATGAAGGAATTAAAATTAAATTGTACATAATTGTATGAAACAATGAAGATTCCAGATGTTCCCCAAACCTAGGCATTCAAATGGATCTATTTTATGCCCCTGTTCACATGTCATCTCATCTAGCAGTTATTTGCAAGTCCCTCCTGAGACCCTTGCATAATGCAGCCCCACAGGCATCCTTTGTCATAAGGCTTTGTTTGAGGTCATGGTTTCACCACCTGTAGCCTTCCAAGACACATCATGCCAGATAATGTGGTCCCCAGGCTATAGTAAAACTTCAGCCAGGATCTCTAAGCTATTCTTTTCACTATCTTTTTGTCAGATTCATCAGTGTGTGCAAACTGTGTTGGGAGGTGGGAGGGTTAGCCTCCTGGGTCACTCTTGCCATCTTTATTATACAAAATATGGGTACTAAATTCCACAAATCCTATATACATGCAGCTATTTAATTTTCTGTCCTATAACCTGGGTTTCTTACTTTTCCCAAGACTTTATGCACCAGATTTTACAGATTCCTACCCTAGGAAACATCAAATAACAGATATGTTCTGGGTATGTGACAAATCCCATGTATCATTTAGATTTTGGTAGCCAAATGGTGGCCTTGACAAGAGTGCTTTCAACATTAGCTTGTTTACATATATTCTTTTCAAGAGATGGTGGACTTATTCTGAATTAAGTTACAACGATGTTTCTCTCTCACTTGCCATTCAAATTGCATTATAAAGTACTGTTTCAAAATTTGTTTCAGATGTCACTTTTTGATATGTGATCTCTTGTGATCCTTGATTTCAGTGATACGTTGCACTGAAAACAAATGTACCACTTTAGCTAACTCTTAAACAATAAAGGGAAAAATTAAACAAAAAGATGCCAGTGACAAAACACTTGAAACAAAACTCAGTAGAATCCTAGTAAGCCTTGATACTGCTGTCAAGTAGAGCTATGGAAAATATTTCTCAGCACATTCTCAAAATGGATATTTTGACTTTGACTCACAGTTGTCTTTCACCAAACTGAAGGTAAATGGAGGAACCAAAACCAAGTTTTCAGGCTTGAGAGTTTACACTCAGGTTACAGTTATTACTCTGCTGGCACAAAGCAGGAGTGGAAAAGCATTCAGACATGATACTTCTTTTCAACTCTGTTGCTTCTTCCTGCTCATGTCTGGTCTGAACAAAAAGAGCAGATACACTTTCAGGAAGAAGGTGGAAGCATCACTGAGCTGAGCAGGGGAAGAGAGAGCAGCCCTTTGGCTTCTGTAGTTACTCCTGCACAAGGAGAACAGCAGCTCTTTCCCCTAAAACCCTACTTTGGAAGGTCTGGATCCTTCCACACGACTGCATGAACAGCTAATCCTCTCCTCCCAGTGTAGACCTCGCTTCTCTGCCTTGACACAGAGACAATGTGAAGGAAAGCATCCAAGAAAGTCCTGCACTGCCTGATAGACCTTCTTGCATGTAACTCTTAGTCATCTTCATTTTTGGGGAGGCATAAGGCAGAAAACAGAAAAATATTTTATTTCTTAAAAACATCCTGTGGCCAGTTGCTTTAGCAAACACATAGCAAATGTCTTATAAATCTGTTTTTGAGAAAGAAAACCTACTTGTGCAGTAAGTTACAATTTTTTTAGAAACACTCCCATGAAGTTAGGCATTACAGTATTTTATTTCCTAGGGATTTTGGTGTTACTATAGTTTGGAATTATTATAATCTAGGCTTAGTTGTATAGTTAGCATTTTTCCCTCTCTTAAGTACCCAGAGATTTTTGACATTTCATTTTCCTGAAAAATAACAACCAAGTTTCATTGTCCACCTAATACAATGTTTCAGTCCAGGAACAAATAAATAAATAAGAAAAACACAACTAAAGTATAACCTAATGATTAAATTCCTGAATTAACCAGGAGTGTAGTAATAATATATAGACATTTTTTCTCATAAAAAGATGGTCCTATTGTATTATCTACAGCATATTTGCCTAACTTTGAGTAATGAGGTTCAAAATATCTAGAGAATGAGCATTTCTGAAGCCATTGGAGTGAATGATCAATTTGAAACAGTGTCAGATAAAGCCTGATTCAGCTATTGTTAACAGTGTAAGAAACTGTTTCTATGCACTTTTCTTATGTTTTAAACATAGAATGCTGTCAGGGGGGAAGCATGTTCAATTGCGTAATTATGCAAGCAGCATATTTAAAATGTTGTATTTCAGCAAATCTGAAATACTTTGTCAGACCCTCACAGAACTACAAAGATTTCATACCTCTGGTTTTAGGTATGTTTATTCACCAAAAGTTTATAGCGTTATGTAAATCAAAATTTTTTCCGAAAAGTTTTAGATTAAGTACTATTTTCTGGCCTATATTGCTGCACTGATATAAAAATCACTCATGCAAAAACTAGCAGCATATTTATAGTTTTCTGATCTAATGTAGCTCATAAGAACTCTCTGTCATGCACATTATCTCCTAGGGTCAAGAGACAAGGAATTATCTTTTTTATTTATGCCAAGAAATTTTCATTATCTTTCTAGTTAGTATTACAACTACACATGAGAACTTGTAGGCCTTTGTCTACTACACTGCAATATTGTTCATCCAGGTTGCACGTTCCAGTGTTGATCACTGCTCCTTTACTCCCCTTGGCAATGCAATCTTGCTCTTTCTTTTTCTTTGTCAACAGTCTATACTGATTCAACTTCAACCAAGAAACAAAGATCATTGTGACTACTGCTATCAACTCTTCTCCATTTCAGATGAAAGCAGACTATCTGAACCAAGAGCCCTATAGGATTCTGAAAGCAGGGAAATTTCAGAGAGTTACAAACTTTCATTACTTTTCTTCTGAGTCAAATTAGAAGGAAAATAATAGCTTTGAGACAGAAAACCCTATTCAATCACAGACTAAGAAAAGAAGAAAATCACAGGAATATAAATTATGTAGGTACTATTCTTATTGCTTGTTTGATATGAACAGAGAGCCTTACTTTAAAAGGAATGATTAAAAAAATCAGCTAGTATCTCAGTTTCAGTAAGTTTGAAACTTGGTTAAATCTGCTGAATTCCTTAAGGAAAAGACATCACATTTTAGTCTTAAATTCTTGTGTAAGAAATAACTTTGAAGGTGATCTATATCCAAATTTAATCATATTAACCATGTTGTGTATCAACACATAAAAATGACCTACATTATACGTAATAGCAAATACTTAATTGGATTTTCCATTCTATTTTTATTTATGGAATTACCTTTGTTTGATGTTTGAAAGCTTTACTGAAAGACCTTCTTTCAGCCTCTTCTGGGTTTGACTTAACAAGACTATTAAGAAGTCCTACAGTTTAATTTCTAATCACTGATTTAATATTAAGATTATAATTTTACAGTGAACATGGGTGGACCTCATTAAATCTCAAATCCTGCAAATTCTTCCTTGTGGGCAACTCACAGTTTTATGATTTTCAAAAATTTGATGGACTGGAGCCTAGCAAAGAGAAAACAAGCCCCGTGCTTTCACATTGATATAATACTTCCCTGTGGTTTTAGTCACAAGAGCTGATTTCTGTGTGTACTAGTTTCATGTAACAGCTGCCAGAAATGGTCAACAAGAAAATCATGCTTCTTTTGCATGTAATATTCCTTACATGCAATAACTCTTGCAACTGCAAATATACATGTATAAGCATAAGACACAATTGGGGTGGAGGATCCTCATTGCACCAAACTAGAAGCAAACAGCAAGCAAGAATACACTAGTTTGGAAAGAGAGTCTGACTCGTGGGCAAAAAGTTGTAAACTTTCATCATTTAATAACCCCACTCTCTGGGACTGAGCCCCATTTCTCTGCCACAAAATTTGAAATGAACAGTCATGGCTAATATCCACCTGCAGAGGATTAAGATTACTTTGGCATCATCACAGGCAAGAGCCTGGAAAGCCACTGTGAAGGCATTTGAACATGAGGACAGGAAGAAGAGAACTGTCTCTGCTTTTTGATAGATTTTATTTTCTGTTTTTTTTTTTCCTTCAGTACCTAGTAAAATATTTTCATGTGAATAGATACATTTTGTGGAACAACTTTCCATGAAGTATTAATTATTTCCTATAGGCTAGTCAGTCCCTCTTCATTCTCTCTCATAAAGGCTAACTGACTTCCTTAAACCTCAGCTTCAAGCTATAGGTCTATAAAATAAGCATAGCTATGAGTCAGTCTGGGTAGTCATAGCTGACCCTTATTACTTGGAAAGGTATACAGGAGAAAGCAGAGCTGTAATATGACATGTCTCAGACCATGCAGTGTAGAATGTTAACACCGTCGGTATCGAAAATACAATTTTCCCTTTCACCCCACAAAGTGTGGTGGATGGGGTTGGTGACTCACTGAGGGGTCAGACAGGAGTGCCAAAATTGTCAGTCTGCTCATCCACTGACAACACAGTTGGAATTTGAGTCTCTAGACACAAAGTGATTGATGTGAAATCTTCTAGCAGGCAATTCAGTTGTTTTCCTGGGGGGCTTGTTTTGCTGAGATTTTTTTTGCATATCCGAAGACCCTTATTCTTTGAGCTGGAAATACATTGAAAAGCATGATGATATGGGTCTTTAATTAAATTAATATGAATAAAACTTTGTATGTTAAAAGACAATGCAGTGCTTATGGTAATAATACTGAACTCTATGAGGTTATTCAATTCTAAATACACACAAATGCACATATGACTGAGCATAAAAATCATTGCTGCTTTCCAGTGCTGTAAGTGCAGCTTGCAATGTTCCAGAGGATTCTGGAAGCAATTAAATACGCAAATTGTGATCAATTAGAGCTGAGTTTAATGAATTCTCATAGTACAGAGATGGGGGAAAAAAACCAGATGAGAAGCAGGTCCTACTGTTGGCAAAGTTGAATGATGGAAGCCATTCACAAGGAGGGCATATAAGCAGTTTTAAATTACTCTCTTGTTTTGACTTGACTTTGAAATAAGGACTTTAATGTAATTATTTTTTTAATATGTTGGATATTAGGAAGAAAATAACTCAAACCTCCTTTGCTTAAAAGAGGCTTGAGCAATTTCTCTTTTTTTTTTTGGGGGGCAGGAGGAGGTTTAAATCTGTAACTTGATTACACAGCACATTCCAGCTATCTGCCCCAGCAGGCCCCTCTGCCAGAACTTGCTGATTACTACTTCTGAACTGTTTCAAAGTGAGCCCATGAAGGCTTTAATTTAATACAGATTAGTACCTTTATTAAACAGTGGTTAATTGAAGCCTCAGAATTCCGATAAATATTGTTCAGTGAAGTGAATTAGTTGTTTTCATGTGTTGCTCTCTCACACAAGAAAGTGACACTGAATGAAATAAATACCTTTTTCATTGGGCTTACCAGGGTGACAATAACATAGGACTTTTGGCTTATGTACTTTAAACTGAGTTTTCTAACTTACAGAGATGACTTTGGTTCAACCAACTTAGAAACTAGGTTGATCCTAACAGCCCTCTCTTAGAAGAACTTTTAAAAATAATAAATCAAGGTCACCATTAAGAGTGTCTTATCAAATACATGACTAAAATCTGGCACTATTTTCTCTGATGAGAAAAGGAGAAAAAAATAGCATGTGTTTATTTTAAGCTTAACTGTTTCCCTAAAGGTTTCTGGAAATAGATTTTTATGTGACAATATTATTCTCAGTTGAACAGCAATATTAAAACAGATTATAAAAATTTATAGAATAATCCTGTACCGACTCCAGTCAGTAACTCATTAAAGAATGTTATTGATTCACTGAAGACCAATTTATTAAAAGATTATTAGAAAATTTTAAGATCCTAAATGAAAATGACTGCCTCATTACTTTTCGCTGTTAACTTCTCAAGGAGCAGTAACTTAAAATTTAATTAAAAGTAATAGGCCATGTGAGTTTTACTACACTGTCTGTACACAGGAAATTCTTTCTTAAAGGAAAAAAAAACCCTAATTCTTAGTAAGACTTGGAAAAGAGACTAAATAAAAGAATTTAACTCAGCCAAAGCAATGGTATCCAAAACATGTGGAAAAATACCTCTGCTTCTATGAAATTTGTGATAACAAAACAGCTCCTGTTTTTGCCAAGTGGAAAAATTACAAAGGGGCAATGAGGAAAGGCTCAGTTCAAAGTCATGCAGGGATACCTCTGATTGCTCTTTAAACATAGAGCCCTAGACAGATTTGCAAAGCAGAGTGGAATAAGATTGCTCTGGTGGCTGCATACCATGGGTACAATCTGCAAGAGCACAGCAGCATTCTGGTTACTGTGAAAGCTGTTCATTATCAACTTAAAGGAAAAAAATAAATACACTTAATTTCTTACTATCACTGCTGTTAAACTCCGCTATGTTTACCATATCCAAAATACTTCCACATAAGTAAACTTAGTATGGCAAGGCAGGTTTACCAGTTTAGAAGTTCATACTCATCTTAGTCTATATAAATAGACTATATATATATAGACTATATTAGTCTATAAAAATAAACCAAGTATAACAAAAAATAGTAATAAAAAAGTTTTACTAGAAATTATTGACATTTTGCAGTACTGTTAGCAAGATACAAGAGAGGAAAGAAATACTATCGTAGAGATGACTTAAGTGCATTTCAGAGGGAAACTCAGGAACATCCAAATTTTACTTTCATTTTTTGGAAAAAATGATATGAGGATTGCATTTGGCCAAACTTTACTCCTGGTTTCTGATAGACAAAGCCATGAAAATAAGTGGTATAGCATCACTGAAATGCAGAGATGAATGTGGCCCTGAACTTGTCTGCTCCTATGTCAGTGCTGGAAATACTATTATATATCAGACTCCATTTAATGAATTTAGTCCTTTCTGATGTCATTCCCTCCAATCTTGCCAGGCAACACTCATGTGTATTAAAGTGACATTAGCAGCATTAATCTGTCTGCTACTTCATCCCCAGAAGAGGATCTGCAACAGGACACATGACAACTAAAAATGAGTTAATATTATCCAATCTGCTGAAAAACACAGATTTACAGCATGAATGAGGCTCCAATCAGTCACACTTGTTTGAAAAATCTGCATACAGAAGTGACAGGTCAAGCCAGAGGAGCTAATGCTGTGGAGGGAAGCCCAATTTCTTAGCAACACAAAGGACTGTGCTGTAACACAACTGAAAATGTTATTCTCTTCTATGTTTCCTCAGTAATTTTAAATATTTTCAAAAGAAGAAACAAATATACAAACACTCCATCTCTGAGGATTTAAAGTGTTCTTGGCATTTCTAAATTACGCATAGAGAAAACAAAACTCATTGACAGTTTGGGAAAGTTGCAGCTCCAAGGCCACAGATTTTTGCATTAGAATGGGCACATCAGATCAGCACTCCCAAACCAACAGTGGTGGCAAAGATTAACCAGATAACTGGATTGGGTTTTCTCTTCTGCAGCAACTTGACACATTGGGAGGGAGCTGGTTGTGGGCATGATACTGATGAAGGTGGCCCACTTTCATGAATTGGAAATTTCTCATTACAATCACAAATTTGATATGGATTTCCTATTCTCTATGTTCACACTTGAACATTACTAGAAAACTAACCACTTATTTACAATAAGTATCTGCACTACTGTATTTGGGTGGAATTAGATGCTGATATTTTTGGTCTGTGTTTGGCCCAGCTACCT
>JAWWEW010000088.1:4622912-4635562 GCA_035583185.1 Anabacerthia variegaticeps | reverse complement strand
AATAGAAAAATCTATCACTAACTCATCTCACCCACACATGCTTAGGTAAAAGCCCAGAAAGGACTTTCCTAGTAGCAAATCATTGCCAAAACATTATCTATATGGCAACACAGTATGCTTGTGAACACCATGAAATTTTGGGGGTTTTACATATTCAATACATGCCTATTTAACCACAGGTGATTCAACTTCGTATTCCCAAAACACTGTCATAGATTTCAATGCAAAAGGCAGACAAGAGTATAATTTCTTGACATCTGACATATTCAATTTTTTTTTTTTAAATTTTAAGTTCATATTTAGGAATTTGACACGGCAGCTTCAGGCTATAGCTTCAGCTATGTTATACAGCAAATATTTGTTCTGCCATACTAGTTATCCATTTCACTGCATGTTAAAAATGTTTCATACAATGATTCAAATCTACGTACAATATGAAAAGTTTAAAAAAACCTTTGATAATTCACTGTAATTAGAAAACATGTAGAGGTTGGTTACATCTAACTCTGGTTTTCAAAACAAACACAGTTTTGCAATTAGTATCAGTCAAAAGACTGAAAAGTTATCCTCAGCCTTCAATCACAGATTTTCTTTTGTGATTAAATGTACAAATGATTGGCACCTGGATCTAAACACAATGAGTCAAATTCAGCTTCATTCTCTCTTGACTGAACTGAGATTTGCTTACATCAAAGGTAAATTTGATCCAAAACACACAAGGCACAACTGTGTGCCCAGATAGGCTTAGCATCTCACAAAATTAATTTTTTTTGTAACCAAATGTACAATGTTCTTCCTGCTGTATTAAATCTTTCAGGCCTGAGTTACAACATGAATGATTTATACCAGCCTTTGTGCAGCATCTTTCAGGTAATCTGCTTGGGGGGGAAAAAAAGGCTGCATGCATTTAATATAACTGCATCCAGGAATTAATGATCTTTTTGTATTTGTGTCAAGGGAGACAATTGAGGGTTATTTTTAAACCTTAAATGTTTATTTAATGGTGGGGTAAAAGTTTTTTTCCCCATTGACTCTGCATGTGTCAAGGCTGTCCCTGTGTTCTGTAATTGCTGGGGTCTCACTTCCAGGATGTGCAATAAACATTAGCACACTTTCAACACATTACCAGAAAGACCCAAAGGGAATAGTGGTGAATCCTGCAAGAAGACAACTTGAACACCAAGTGTCTGTAACTATTTCTGGAACAGAAATCAACTTTGTTGGCTTAGGGTGATGGGAAAAAAAAAGCAAACCTTCCATTGAATCTGGTTCAATATTTCAAGTGGCAAAATATTTGGGATGCTTTAGCTCAGAAGTTTTAGTTCAGCTTATTATATATCCATGTTACTCATACAAACAACACAATCAACTGTTGAGAGGGCTTCTGGAAATCACGTAGGAGTTCTTAAAATTAGGTTTCTTTCCCTTAATACTTTAAAAGCAGCATATAAAAACCAACCAAGAACAAGAGAAACAAACAAACAAAAAAAAAATAAAAAAAAGAAGCCACAGACTTCAAATGGAGCGGAAAACTGTGGAAAATTGGTATGTTCTAGTAGATACTTTGCTGCAGATACAGCTAATTCTACTACTGGAGAGGGTCTTCTGCAGTTGTAAAGGATGGTTTCTATACTGTTTCT
Organism: Anabacerthia variegaticeps; assembly: GCA_035583185.1. Classification (NCBI taxonomy): domain Eukaryota; kingdom Metazoa; phylum Chordata; class Aves; order Passeriformes; family Furnariidae; genus Anabacerthia; species Anabacerthia variegaticeps. The sequence continues at coordinate 4,633,922 of JAWWEW010000088.1, read as the reverse complement.
CATTACTCAATTTCATGTCATGTGTAGGTGTACAGCAGACCTTTGTGTTCTTTGTGCCCTGCTGGTCACAGGAGACAAGCTGAAGGAAGCCACCTCACATGCTGGAAAAGGAAGATATGTGAGGCTCTTGTGAAAAGGAAGTAACATAATCTGACCTCATACAGACTACCTCTACCTAGCAAATTCAGTAGAGTCACTATGTTTAGTTCCTACCTATATTTCTGCTCAGCTATGGAAATTTAGATAAATGGTTTAAATTGTCTTACAATGTGCTTTAAGATTAATTCAACAGCACACATGACTTCAATAGATACCAAGTCTTTCCCACTTTCCTTTATTTCCATCCACCAGTCTTTTCCACCATACAATAATTTAACAAATAAGCCAAAGGACACATCAATTTACTGCAAATGAACTGTAATGCAAATAATTTTCTGAAAAAACTGACACTGATGCAATTACAGGGACATGATCTGGTGCTTTAAGATCAGATCTGAAATCATAACAAAGGCATCTCTTACATAAAAGTCTGTTTTAGAGGCGCCTTCAGAGAGTTACATATAAAAGAATTTCAGTAACATTGCCATTAACTAAGCTCCTGTTTATCAGGGTCTCACCGCAGCTTCTATAACACCATCCTGCTATTTTGTTAACAATCTCACACACTGAAAAAAATATGTCCCTCTTTTCACTGTTCAGAAAATTGGAATTGTTTCACTACAAAACATAAAGTCTTATTATAGGTGAGAGTGTTGGCCTTTTGAAAAAAAAAAAAGAAGTAGCTTAGAATTTAAGCTGAGAAATAATATTAGCAATTGTGCTCCAAATTCATTGTCACCAGGCTGTTTATATAATGTGTACAGTACCACCTTCAGGCTTGTGAACTAAATTTTCATGAGTGCAAAAATCACTTTTGCTGCTTTTCTAGCTTCAGGGGAGTTATGAGATATAGTTTGCCACTGACAAAACAACTAATGTATTTGCCAAGCATGTGAACAGGAACCTCTGTCTCAAAGTACATACATTAGAAAATAGTGGAGATATATTGTAAGCATTTTTGTCTTTCACATTCATCTTTCTCTTCCGAAATCACAAGATTATTTTAAACAGTCTGCAATAAATGAAGTAAGTTTTTGTGAGACACAGAAATTGCATTAGAGTTGAAGAAAAATCAAGAGAAAATGGGAAAACAGTAATCCAGCAACTGAAAAACTTGATGAAGATATTAGATTTTCATTTTAAAAGCTGCAAAATACAATAATTAGTAGAGACCATGGAGTGCAGTTCTAGAAAACCTAATTCCATTATGAAAGGTGCGTATTGATCAAACAGATGTATAACCAGCCTTGGCATTACTGAATTGGTCAGTCTTACAAAAACAGTTTTACTACTGTGCATGTAGGCAGCTTTTTTTTTTTTTTTAAGTTACGAAAACATGATAGCTAAAAAGAAGCATGCAAAATCTGAACACGGGGCTGTTTTAGATGCTTAAGCATTTTAGTGAATGAGGGATCTCTTTTGGTTTTGTGATTTAGAAATGCCTTCAAAACTACAGGTAACACAAGAAACAGGTCTTAAGCAGCAAAATGTAAATGAAGTCATTACAGAAGACCAAGTTTAGACATCTAAGTAACAATCATTAATTCCAATTAAAATCAAGACCACTGGAAGTCAGTGATTTTATTTTTACTGCTGATTTCTTTTTCACCAACTCCAATTTTCTCTTTAACTGGATTACATAAAGGAGCATGTGAAAATTTCTTATTTTTGTTTGTCTTAAATACATAGCTTATCCTTCTCACTAATTCTCCACATCTTCATGTGTTTTTTCCACATGAAACACAGATATTAGAAGGCTTCACACAATATTACGTGGCTTTCTGCAAAGCAACTGGAAGGGGAGAAGTGATGCCAACAATTGTGCAATCATGGGTTGAAAAATGCAAACATCTCAATTGGTCTACTGGACCAGAAAGATGAACCCATTTTTAGCAGTGTCACTTCTAATATATTATGGCAGTAAAGAAAAACCTAACAGCTTATTTCCCATAGATATTTTCAAAGCCTTAGAAACTGCCATTTGAACCATTCTTTAATTATCTCTAGTGCAGACTTCACAAAGCTCTGTACAGTCAAAAGTCAGAATATTAACTGAATTTTGCTCTAGTCCAGTAACAGTAATTATGATTCTCATAAAACATATGAGTCAACTTTGTGCAGTATGTACTGTTGAAGTGACCAGTAAATAATACTGGAGATTGGAAGGTCACCGCTTTTGTTATCATAGAGTTTCTGGTCTGGAAAATGCTGAGTTATCTCAGTTCTCATTGAAATACATGGGTGTTGTAGTCACTCCATGACCTGTGGAACTGGTATTTCAGCTCTGACCCAGTGTGACACTGCTAAGCCGTCACACAAACACTGTGTTGTGTTGGAATCTCCCTACTGAGACAAGTTTTCACCTCCATTGAAAATTCAGAGGATATGTGGAAGGGGGGCTGCTATTCCAGACACCAGACACAGAGTTTACTTTCTCGTCACATCTATGGCACAACACACAGGCTTGCAGTTTTTCCCACAAGGGCAAAAATAAATTCTGTTGAGTCAAAAATGATACTTAAAGACAGTTCCTTGATTTTTTGATTTGGCAGAATGTTTGATACGTACTCAAATTCAGTAGTCATATAGTCTTAAATCTAAGCCTCAAAATAGCATGAATTTTATCTAAATACTTATCCAAATAGATATGCTTTCCTAAAGTACTCAGTCTGCAAGAGTGATTAAGCAATACCAAAAATACAATCTCAGATTTTATAAATTCTTTCAGAATTTAAAATGCACTAATTAGTTTTAACAGGTGACAAATGCATCACTTGAAAGGAGGAAAAAAATATTTTCCCTAGACAGAACAATAATTTATTGTCATAGGAAAACTATTTTGCTAATCAATAAAACTGTAATGAAGCATGTAAGACACAAGGGGAAAGAAATAAGCACCCTTACTTGGAGTAATCTTTAGCTTTTCCAGAAAAAAACCTGCTAAAACATTCCTATGAAGGCTAAATCTGAACCAACACCAACTTGCCTCCCAAGTGTGAAAAAACTCATTTCAAACAAACCTGTTTGAAAAACAAGTTTGTTTTGGTGATTTCCAATTGACCAGGCTTCTGCAGTTTAATGTAGAACAGGATAATGCTTGATATACTCTGTAACAAAGTAACCTTCTTAAGTTAGATGTCTTTTTAATTCACTTTTAGCTAGCATTTTTCTCTCCTGGTTTTCATTCATTCCTTTCTCTATAACAACAGATTGTGTTTCATATTTACCTAGGCAATTTTCAGCCTTTTTCTTCTTTCCCCTCACTAGTTTTCATTAGGTTAAACTACCTACGTCCTTTTTCACCTTTTTTTTTTTTTTTTTTTCCCACATGGTATCCATTCTGCTCTTTTGCTAACTTGTTCTTTCAACCTCTAAGTTGGCAACACGGGCAGCCCACACCTGGCTGAACATTGCCTCTCCTCAGTGGTCCCTGGTCATGCCCTGCATCATTTGCTGGTGGGTTAGCAGGCTTCACTGAATACCTAATAGGCCAGAAAAAAAAGCTTCAGTTAATGACTCCCATGGAGGATGGCAGTACCCAAGGAATGCTGAGTATGACTACGACTTGAGCAGCAAGCCAGCACTACATCATCACTAGTGTACAAGGGTTATTTTGTCTTTCAGCATCCTTTCAGGATTCTCAACTTTCATATCAACCTCTTTGGTCATTCATATTGAAATCATTAGGCCAGAGGTATGTAAATGTGCTGTGATTCTATCACATGTGATGGGTTGTAAAGAATGAACGTTGTCTGTCAGAGATACTGCCTCAACTATCAACAACTTCCAACATACTCCATGGAAAACAAGCACATAGACAAGCACAACTGTGCCTGCCTGGATTGGTAGCCCATAGAACAGCACTGGCAGTATGTAATGACAGGACAGCCAAACCAGCAAAAAGAGCACTGTTTGTGTATGACAGTAATGGAATTTTACCCTGGAAAGCTGGATACCTACCGACAAACATATCTCCATCCCTGCATATATTTCTGTAAAAGAGAACATAACTTCTTTAAAGCAGAAACTTTACGGCATGATGTTAATTACAATGAGTTTTGAATGGTAGATATTTCCTCAGGTAATAAATATAGGCCTTGGTAACTTGTAACCTTCAGTCCCCACAGAGGCAAGACTCTCACCAGTGAGATTGTGTCATTAAATACAAACCCAGATTTTTTGATTAGGCAGCAGAGAGAATCAAACTTGAAGCATATGAAGGAATTGCAATGTTAGTCCTACAAAATGCAAAAGGAGGTTTATAAGTATGCTGCATTATCAGTTCTTCTTTAACCAACAAGCTTTCAACTGCCTTTCCTGTCTTCCTTCGGCTATATTGTAGTGTTAACTTTACACACTTGAAAATAAATAGCAAACCTATGGTCTCTTTTGCCCATCAAAAATCTAAAGGACTGAATGCTGCTTGTGCTCTGGTTGTTTTCCTTTTAAATTGTCTTGGTAAGGGAGTTGTATGGCAAATAAATTTAAAATCTGTGGCTTGAGAGACTTGATGCGTATGAGCTTATGCTCAGCATACCACTCAGAAGCCAAGATTTATAGACAATCTTTAAATATTTCTATTAAGTCAATCTAGTTCTCCCGCATGAAAGAACAGTTTTTTTTGGTGAGGGCATTTCTAAATCAGATAGATCACTTTCTAAAGAATACGTCTATGCTCATCCTGACTAAAATTTCAGTTATTTTGAAAACTATTTTCTAGCTTATCTTTAAGCAGACAATAGACATATTCCAAAGTACCTTAAAAGAAAATTTATGTTTAGTACTATTGAGCTGATTTTTTCCATAAGTTTTATAAAACATTAGTCCTGTCTTTTTCCTCTTTAGGTTCTATGAAACTTAAATCATATAATAAGCTGTCTGTTCCATTACAGTGAATGATCAAAATTGCAAATTAGATATTTACACTGTCTATTTAAATTTTGCCTTTTTTATTTCTGATAATTTGTCTGCATTTTAATAAAACTAGATGCTCTGGTTATTTTTCCTGATACACAGTTTCAGTCTCTCTGTTTACTTAGAAAGAGGAAGAGCTGAAAACTATGTTGCTAGTAAGATTTATTTGATGAAATCATGTAATACTCCTTATGTATTCCAATTTGCTTTTAATTGCTACCAGGATTATAGTCTGATAAACACAGGTTTGCCCTGTTTTTGCTGGCAAGGTAACCCTTTCAATCTGCAGCATTTGACTGTTCTATTGTATAGAAACTGAACAGTGTACTCCCATGGGAAAATTACTGCAATGCAATTTTCCCACCAGCTTTCACCAGGGTTGGTATTTTAGGCAGAGTTGGAGGGGTTCAGCTAAATTAATCATCTTCAGAAAAAAATCTAGTGTTCAACCCAATCAACTGATTACAGCAGAAAATAAAAAAAAAAACAACAACCTCCAAACAAACCTGGGATTTTAAGCATCATTATAGTTATGTTCACTGATAAAGATGAAGGTAAGCACAGGGGAGGGATTAAATAAAAATTAAATAACTTTTACATGAACAACAATCACTATGGATTATCATAGCTCTGCTGCTCTACTTTGTGGATTACAATATACTGTCCTACACATTAGGCATAGTTCTGGCAATACACAGTTGACATTTTGCTAGAAGAACAATGATGCTTTCTGATGTGTAGAGGATAGTGGACAATCCACTCCTGATGATTTTTATTCCAGCCTTTCTATGTCGGTGCCAACTCTTCTTCATGTCTACCCAACACAGCTGGAGAGGCAGCACCATACGTGTGAAGGTTTCTATTACACTGCAGGAGAGGTGTACTGTGTTAACAAAGATGATCAATTCCAAAAAAAGCCCCCAGACTCAAAAGACAACTATCACTTGTGTTTTGAGCAGAATTTTCATGGGCACGTAGTCCTTGGTCTCTAGAGAGATATACACAAAGGTAACTATTGGTCTTGATGTGACCCAGCAAACATATTACATCATGAAGTATATATACTGCATAAAAAGGTGAAAGACTTATAAAGCCATCTTAGATTTGAAAGTCACTTGTAGAACACATTACTTGAAAAAATTAGACTGTAATAAGATGGTGTAATTTTAAAGTTCTTTTATCTTTTATATCTACCTTTTCCAAGACTTTTAACTAAGAGACATTTAATAAACACAAATTGTGGTATCCCCATCCATATAATGTTTTGTTGAATTACTAGCATACTCTATTAAACTATGCCTATCATTCAAAATTTGGAAAAGCATCTTCAGTACTTACAGTTTTGATATAATTAGGCTGCTATCCCACTGTGCTTGAGGTAAGTTCAGCAAAAACACATGATTAAAACAATTTTAAGGTAGCTCTTGTCCCACTGCTACTGTCTCCTAAGTCAAAAACTAAGTTATACTGGCTCAGCAAGAACTTCTCATCCTACTTGGAATAGTACCTCAAAGCAGCTGGTCCTTATGGCTGTTTACTTGCTTCCCCCAGGCAGGGACCACCTTGACCTTAGCTCCAGCCTTGATCAATACTGGTCTGCCAGAACTGCACCCAGAAGTTTCATTTACAGTCAGCAATCTCAACAGGAAAGGGTTTGGTCCTCTCTTTAGAGTGACTAAAGGATGTATCTTCGTTATCAGATTCTTTATAGTAGGTACCTGGCCCAAAGAATATAAAAGACTCTGTGTGCTCCTTTAACTGCAAAATTAATTTCTTAGTTACTAGGAACCACTTAAGACACTTTTGTTCAACCTCAGCAAAAGCAAAAATCTTTGCATTTCCAGCAGTCCAGAATACTGAAATACCTAGAAGTTTGAGTCTTCTGAAAGTTCAGCATCTTACTACCACAGACTCTATAATTCCTAACTTGAAACTTAGGATTTAATGGTCACAACATCAGAGACAAATACTTAATGGATTTTTTTCCCATAATTTTTAAATCCCACTCCACATACATTTCTGTGGTTAAGGTTTATATTTTTTTCTCATTACTGTGATGTACTTTTTATCCTAAGGTAACAATAACATAACAAGAACTACAATACAAATGTCACTTTTTACAAATCCTAACTGTCAATTACTGTAAACTCTTTCTCCAACACCAGTTAATTCCCAGAAGTTAAAATATATCTGGAGGACATATTTGACATAATATGAAAGTGGTTTAGAGGACTGTCCTCGAAAAGCTTTGTAAGCCTTGCATCAGAATTTCTTTTAGCAAATACATGGCCTAGACCTGATTGAAACAACACTGTTATTGAACATTTTTAACAATAACATTGTTATTGAAACAACGCTCAAGACTTCTTTACAGGATATATTAAGCCTCTCCCTCACACTACCTCTTCAAAAACAGAAGGGAGGAAAAAAAAAAAAAGGTCCAGTGATTTCCTGGAAGAATTTTCTTGTGATACTTTCACCATCTTCTTCCAGATTTTAATCTCCACAGGAAGCTTTCCAACAGTAGTGTATCATTCACACTTTTGACCAATGTTGGCAGGTCTGCAAGCATTTTCACCCTTACATCACCTCCCTTATTTCATCACCAGCAAAGTGCCCTTGTTTCCATCATAACTTGTACAAAGTGCAAACTAATTACTTCTATCAGCCAGAAGTGTATAAAGGTAGAGGAAGAACTGGAAACAAAGGAAAGATCTCTGTGATCCAGTTCTTCAGTTTTCTGTACCATTTTGGTACAGAGGCTAGAATCTCTGTGAAGACTAATAATTTTCTGAGAAAATAAAATAAAATTATAAGAGCCATTATTTAAAATGCAGATGGGGAAAATATTAACAAGTTTTAAGCTGCACTTGTCTTCACAAAATTTTTACTATCTGAAGTGTTATGCAAACACAGTCCCCATGATCTTCTGAATGTCTACTGTATTTCTGTATAAATCCTTTCTCATGGAAAAAAAAAAAAGCAAATTTTTCACTTGATATATCTTTATTTTCTTGAATTTTCTAATTGAAAAAAGTCTATCATTAGTTGCTATTGAAACAATGGCACTCTTACACTGAGTAAATCTGTAATTTCCTGCTTTTTTAGCTGAAAATTAGAAGTAGTTTGTGCCTCAATAATTAATAGTATTTGAAGCCTATGGCCACAGCAATGGAAAAAAATAAAATCCCACCTTTCTCATTATATATAAAACAGACCTGCTTTTGTTGCCTAGTCAATACAATACATTATTGAAAAAAACCCAAAAGGCACTGAAAACTCTGTATGACAATAATTAACTCTTATTCTTTGTCTCCTTCCCTGCCAGTGTGCTTACTGAGTGGAGAATGCTTTATTTTATTTCCTTTGCACTTTCTTTCTGCAGATTCCATTTATGTACACATCAGTAAATGGCAGGAAAACATACATATAACATAAATAATAATTTAAGAAAGCATCTAGTAGCTTGAAAGTATTCAGTGCCTTTTTTATTTGGCCTCTACAATGATAATAACCAAATAAATACAACAGTTTAACATTTGGAATTTGAGGTGATAAGAATATGGTGGTTAATAATAACACCTTGTATAATCTATTATATTTTTTGTTTACCTGTGAAAATGACACCCAAAATATGAGAGACTCTGAAAGAAAAAAACCTCATGAGACCTGTTTATTTTCTGCTACCTCATAGTATCAATTTTCTCAGATGGTTAAAAGAACCCTGCAAACTTTTTCTTATCAAATATATATTCTTTAAAATATGTAATACTCTAGTCATTAGATGATCATCATCATCTGTAATACAGTAATGAAAGCTGAAGATGGTCAGTGGTTCAGTGATATTTGATCTACAGATACTATTTCCACTACTTGAAGAGTAGAAAAAAGTAGAAACTTACTAGCTTACTTACTAGCTGGGATTTTCAGACCGAATCGAAATTAAAGTGGTCTTGTCAAGGAAGCAGTACTTTTTGAGAAACACATCTGTGCCTCTTGCCACTCACACAATAGTGCTGGGAGCCAGCTTCTCTGGTTGATTTCTTATGTTACACTGAGCAAACCAGCTTGTACCCCTGCTTCCATTTGTTCCTTAATAAGCTGGGGACTCTATATCTTGAAAACCTTACAGACAGGAAGCATTATGCCTAAAGTGTACGAATTTTGTTATGCAATATTAATTGAATTATTAATAATTTAGATTGCCCTAACTCATGGGACCACTGTCTGAAATCAGAATCTAGTTGTTGCAGGCATTTCACACAGAAATACAGGGACTTGGAGCTCAGACTAGTCCAGATTGTGAATACAAAGACAAGCAAAGGTAGAGAGTAGGAACACAAGTTTGTACTAACATCACCAAAAGGAATATTAGAACACAATGTTCATCTATTTCCATTGATGCTGTATTATAAAAATGTTACCTTGCAATCTGATTTCTTTGTTAACAGCCATAGCCTGTTTTGAGCCACAAGTCTGTCTCCAAAAACATCTTGGAGATAACAATCTCTCTCAATTTCTTTGATTGCACCTTGCTTTCTTCTTACCAGTCAGTGTATATCTGAAGTTGTTTGTTGTTACAGACATTCACTGCCTTAACAAACACAGAGTCACATCCATCCACACAGTTTATTTCTAAATAGACCTCATTTATCCTGTTCTTTAGCCCTGGATTCCTATTAGCTCAGCAACCTTATGTTATAAAAAAATCTCAAGTTAGACAAAGGCTTGGGGTTACAGTAAGTTTCCAGGGACTTCTAGTACGATACTTGTATATCCTTGGGCATGCATAAACATTACTAATATACTCTTTTTCATTTGCTGTTTTTACAGATCATAGCAAAGCAAAAGCTCAGTTTACAATAGGAATCCCACTGGTAGCAGGAAATATTTCACAGAGATGCATTAGGTACTGTAAAGTCCCACATCATGGGAGACACATCATGAAATGTATTCACATGAAATACCATAAATATGCACCGGTATATATGGCTTTTCTGTAATTTGATATTTAAAAACATTTTCTTCAACACTAAGCAACTTGGTCAGGTAGAAATCCGCTCAAACACTTTGCTAGGAGTGGATATGTCTCCAGAAAAAAGCACACCTATATACTATACTATAATTATACATATATAATATGTATCTACATTTACATATAGTATACATATAATCCATGAAGGGGATATTAAAACTCTAAAAAATCTAGACACATTGCGCTTGACTAAAGAGATTAAAATATGCAATCTTTGAAATCGCTCCAGATGAAAGTTGCCTAATGACCTTAGGATGTGTTTTGCCTACCCAAGTTCTGAGTTTATTGATTGTATTATCCTGAAAAGAACATGCAATTCAGATAATTATACATCCCATACACCTTGTACACATCCAGGGCAACTTCTGTGACAGAAGAAAGCTTGCTATGCGAGCATTGTATGGATCCCATATGCCTAGAAGTAGAGCCTAAAATAGGTCCATGAAATCGGCACTGTATATGGTTCACTGATTCTTTAAGCATCTAGTTATTTTCTGTGACTCTAGATAAAAGTAACTTTTCACCTATTAGCTCATTAGCTTTTCACCTGTTACCTCTATCTCTTGATAAGCAGAATTCCACTGCTCTAAATAATTTGTGCTTGAGCAGATTGTCACTGAAGTGTGGAGCCTGAAAAAATTCTGCTACCTGGATACTTCAATTCAGTGTTTCCTTCACTATTCCTTCTTACCAGGACAAGCTCAGAGTACTTTTTTCTCACTAGTCAGAAACTCAACTCCATTTATATACCATTTCCATGTAATACTCCATCAACATCACCAAATTAATCAGCGTATGTTTACAAGCATCACATACATAGCAGATATGATCAGGTACACATGGGCATTTATTTCTTGCTAATATGGGTGTTTTATATTGCCCTTAGGCATATCCTTTCCCCAGTTGGTATATATGGCATAAAGATTCTTTGCTTAAGTAATCTGAATTGTGTCTGACATGTG
>JAWWEW010000088.1:4589381-4618521 GCA_035583185.1 Anabacerthia variegaticeps | reverse complement strand
AGTCCTTTTCTGGACTCCTGAATGCAGGAAAGCCTTTTAAGAATTGAAACACTCTTTAGTAACTGTTCCTGCACTGGGACTACAAGACTTAGAACATTTTGAACTGTTTGTGCATGAAAGGTCCCATTTGGAATTGTGGGTTTTGACTCAACAGCTGGGAGCCTGGAAGAGACCTGCTGCATTCTTTTCTAAACAACTTAGTGATGTCAGCAAGGATGGCTGTCCTGCCTTAGAGCAGTAGCAGCAGCAAGAGTCCTCCTAGTTCAGGAAGGAAGAGAATTAATCCTGGGACAGCACTGGTTTTGTGCTCCATACAGTTACAGCAGTGTTGGAACAAAAAGGAGGACACAGGTTATCACCAAGCAGGATGTCAAAAGCAGTATTGTTAGAACAAGATGATGTGCAGTTAAAATTAACAAACCTTCTGAATCCAGCAGTGTTCATAACGGCTGACCAGAAACAAGGGGAGCTGGCCCATGATTGTTTGCAAACCACTAAACAGGTGTACTCCAGACAAGATGACCTACAGGACACTCCCTTGGAAGAAGTATACTGGGAACACTTTGTGGACAGGAACAGCTTTGAAAAAAAGTGGAATCCAAAAAGCAGGGTATGCAGTGGTAACTCAGCATGGGGTAATAGAAGCCAAAGCACTAACCCCCAACACTGACTCAGAAAGAGAACAGACTGCACTGATGAAAGTGTTAGAGCTCCCACAGGATAAGACTGTAAATATATGGACTGACTGGAAATTAGATTTTGGAGTTGCCCATTCCCCTGAAGCCATTTGGAAAGACAGAGTGCTGTTAACATCTCAGGGTTCCCCTGTGAAACATGGACAAATAACACAGAGATTGTTAGAGGGAGTGTAGCTACCTCAAAGGTGGCAATAATGCATTGTAAAGCTCATCAATGTGAAGAGTTCTCAGTGAGTATTGGAAACCACCTGACTGACAAAGTGGTCAAGGAGGCTGCTGGGGGGGACATCCTCTTAGTCTTACCCTAGAAATACTGGCATTTGGACAAGGAAGCTCCCAATTATTAGGCTGAAGATGAGAAACTAGCAAAGTTTTCAGATGCTGGAAAGAGGCCTGAGAGATGGTGCATTACGCAGGAAGTAATTTCCCAGCATCTTATGAGGAAAATCACAGAGGAACAATATAAGGTAACCCATTGGGGAATAGAGGCAGTGGCGGAAGAATTGAACCCTCAAGTTTTGGGTGTACAAATGACTGGTATCATAAAAACTACTTTTAAAAAGTGTCAAACCTATTTAAAGAACAATACACATCAAATTAGGCAGCCTACACCCGGGACTGATAAAAAAAGGAAATTGTCTAAGAGAGTATTGGCAAATGGACTTTGCAGAGTTCCACCGCAGAATGGGTACAGGTATTTATTGGTACTGGTAGATACTTTTTCAGGATGGCCGGAAGACTTTCTTTGTTGCACCAACAAAGCTAGGGAAGTGGCAAAAGCTTTTGTTGAAAGGAATTATCCTGAGGATTGGAGCGCCAGTAGGAATGTCATCAGACAGAGGTTCACACTTCATTGCTTAAATAGTGCAAAGCCTATCTAAAATGTTAGCTGTGAAATGGGACTTGCACAGTTCATGGAGACCTCAGTCAAGTGTTACACTAAAAAGTATCAGAGTACAGACAAATGAGCAAGATTTGCCAGGGTTCATAATTAAAATGGCCAAATGCCCTTCCTTTGGCCTTACCAAGGGTACGAATAAGACTTACATTCAAGGAAAAGGTGAGCAACAGTATCAAGTTACAGAAAGCAAAGGGAATATCCAAATCAATGGGGATCAGAGTCTAACAGAATACGTTATATCCCTAGAGAAGCTGTTATCTTCTCTCCAGAGATACACTGTGCTGGCAGCACCCATGATGTGATTGCCCATCTGTACTAACCCGGAGCCTCAGTGTACCTCAAAACCTGGATTGAAGAACTTCTCTGAGAAAGGTGGAAAGAACCATATCAACTGCTGCTAACCATCATTACTGCTGTGAAGGTGCATGGAATAAATTTGTGGATCCACTGCAGCCAAATCAAGCCAGCTTTGAGTCCAGAAGAACTGCAGTGCACAGGGCAAATAGCAAATCCACTGCAGATAAAGCTTCAGTGGAACCAGAAACTCTAAAATGAGAGATATTAAATGTCTTTTTGTGTTTACAAAACAATGCTTCCAGTATTACAACATGACTATTTGTTCCTGATTTAGTCAACCATCCTAGCAAGACGCTGCAACTAATGACTGTAATAGTATCAAATGCCAGAGGGTTAAGCAGGCAATTAGGGAAAAGGAGCGATGTCCTTCTCCCTAATAACCACTCTGACATGACACAAGTAGAACAAATACTACCTGATCATTAGAAGAATAATTCACACTTTAATGCAAGCCATAACACTGATAACAATTAGTAGTAATTGTTGAATTTGTTCTCAGTTTGTTCAGAGGATAAGACTTCCAACAAGAGGTGTGCTCTCCAATGCTTTTTCTCCAACTGGAATCATACTCCTTTTTGAAGGAGAAACAGCCTAACTCCCTATAGGTGAACAAATACTATCAACAGAGAAGCAGTATAGCAGTCATTAAAACCTCCTGTGTTAAGCAATTCCTAAAAGGACCAGAAGTAGTCCTTCCTCAGAAAATAGAGTCACCTAGTTGTAACAAAGGAATGATGGTAGGAGATTATCTGAAGAGTCATATATACTCGGATGCAACAGGAATGAGTATTTTAAACACATGCTGGCAGCCTACTCCAGATGATATGGGATACTACTGGCTTTGTGGAAACCAGTCTAGAAAGTCTTCACTCATAAACCAATGGTGCAGGCTATCATGTAGTATTGCCACAATGGATGGGTAGCCACATTTTCCAGATGATCTTGCCACTGCACAGAGAGGAGGTGTCAGAATCCTCCTTTAAAGTCAGCCTGATGAGCATCACAGGCACCATGGGTCATTCCAGCACAAGCAGTAGAGCTGTCCCTAAATTTTCCTTGGTGCTCTCCCAAGGCCTGCATAAAACAGCCATTTTCATACGTGCAAGCTACCCTGAACCTTTTATCCACTGACTTATACAATCCAACAGTGCCAGTGTTTTACTGCTCAGGTGGCAGCAACTTTCTTGGACACAGATACAGGCAATTTCTTGAAATATCATCAGAGTACCAAAGTCAGGGCTCTGACTCTTGGCAAAAGTTTTTAGCTGTGCTGTTCTACATCTGAAAATTTTGAACTAACTTGATTATTCAGTGTTCCAAGGCCAAAGTAGTACCTGCATGTTAATACTTTTCCTGCCTCATCCCCCTTTACCATTTTTCTCTGATCTCAATGGAGTTAGCAGGAGATTCAGGCCACAAGTACTGCTGTGTCACTTGGAAACAAGCAGGAACAAACAGAAATAATGTGAGAAACTAAGCAGGAACAAGAATAAATGACATGTTACCATGGTTGCAGTAATATGAGCTCCCATCTGTAGGAGACAGAAGAAAGGTAGTGTGATACTTCTTGGACCACTCAGCATTCACAGTCAAGAAAACAATTTTTGTTTTCACAGTTTCAACCCTGTGCATGACAAATATGAATATGTATGGAGGATACTGTTCTAAACTTTGGCTTAAGTAAAATGTCCAAAGTGCACATTACATTAAAGCAAGATCTAACCACCAACTGCAATAGTGCACTACATTTCTTCCTAATGTAGACCTAGTTCTAGTAGAGCTATATCTCGGGAAGATCCCTCTGCTCAGTAGTTCCATGATGATGTAACATTTTCTTTAGTTATTCCAAACTGCCTGTTCAAGCAGACAGACAAACAGAAGCTAAATACAAAATATTTTTAGAACTTCTGCCTTTTCCCACTCAGTGTTCCACTTAATTATGTGTAGATTATTTTAATCAAAATGTGTAGAAGAGTATGTATGCACATTTGTTTATGTAAATTGTTTTCTTGATCATCTTAAAAGATTTAAGTCAATTCTAGTCTTATGACACTCTTAAATTAAATTATTCATTGAACAGCTGAGCAAAATAACTACTTTAATGGACATACGAAATTGCAAACTAAAAGCAGAAGAAAGCAAAATGAAAGTGAATGTAGTAGTTTACAGTTCACAGCAAACTAAAATTTAAAATGTGAAAGCAACTAAAACCCAAATAGGAAAACACCTGGGAAACTTAAATTAACACCACTTGTTTCCCTTTATTTTGAATTTATCCATACTCATGTCAGGACATAAAGAACCCTTACTCACCACACAGCAAAATTTGAAAGAATAGTGCGCTTGAAAAATAAAGCCATGTAAGGATGACAACTGAAAAAATACAGAAAGAGTAAGTTTGTAGATGTCTTGCTTCTGGAAAGCAATCATATGCATTTTTCTCACTAAGATAATCATAAAAATTTCTCCACTACCTGAATGCTCAGAAAATGGGCTGTTAGCTTACTGAGCAAAGTATATGTAACTGCATATAAAACAAACACGGATCAAAGATTAGTTATCTAGATAAGTTTCTAAATGTATTTTACCAAAACAGATCAAGCAACATCTTTACAAATAAGCATTTTGACCCTTCAAATACCACCCCTCTCACCTAAACCTTTTTCTGCTGCTCTTAAAACTACAGCTTTTGAATAGTGGTAGGACATTTTGTAAGCTTAGTTGGTCACCCCAGTATTAGGGTCTGACGTGGTGAAAGCATTTTTTCCTGTATTAATCAGATGGTAATTTAATCAGAATTTGCTTTATTGACTCCAGCTGTATGGGGTACACAGCATATGAAGTTTGGATTTCTTGAATTTTCTTTTTCTTAGTTGTTTATTAAGCTGTTGCTGACAAAGTTACTAAGTTGGGCTTAGGACTCTGCCTGAGAAGGCTCCGTTACAGAAACTTTCCTAGTTTAGATAAGGAGTCCATTATGTGATACACATTCTTTGCAGTGATCCATTTTTATGGATTCTTTAGCAGCAAAATGAAGTATTATTCCAATACAAACAAGTGAATATGAGGCAAGTCATTTCAATCAGCACTAGAAAAATACCAGTCTCTGAAAACAAAATAAATTACAATGACCATCTGCTGACATAGCCATTAAAAATAACTGTCTCCTTCTGACAAAATATTTTAAGACAATGCTATAATGGCTCATGGATATATTTTGTTAACTTTTGCTGGCAAAGTGCAAGAAGAAATCTCCAGCTCTGCAGGTAAGAGTACAAAAAGGTGACCTGGAATCTGGCTGACCTAATGTTAATTCACCAAGGGAAGGATGAGGAAGCCCCAAAGCTTCTTCTGCCTTTGTTACCTCCTGTCTCTCAAACAACATAGGGAAAGGATGTGAACATTCATTGTTTAACACAGGAATTGGGACTTTTGTGACTAGGATTGATGCTAACACGTGTTTACTATGCTTATGAAAAGAAAATTCTCCCAGTCCAAAAGGGATAAATTCAAGATCTGGAACTTGCAAACTAATACAAAATCAGAATATGAGTCTCCAGTCAGTCTAAGCCACAAAGACACCTGGAATATGCCCTTCCATAAGTTATCAGCATGTATATACTTCCCAAGGAATCAATACCCACTACAGCTGTTGATCCACCTCTACATATATGTTCTGTTGTTGGTGACTTTCTGCATTACTGTGTTTCTCATCATTATTCAGATCCTTTGAAGACACTAGTATATTTTATCAATGTTCTTGCTCTTTGCACATATACTGAGGGAGAATTTCTAATTTCACATCAGTATTATTATTATTATTACAACAAATATAGATTAAACACTGTTTTCTGGTCCTAGAACATATATATTTGGCCACCAGACTTGTAACCTCTACTGTCCTTTTGGATGCCTTTTATATCATATTGTTTTCTATGCTAATGTTCTTGGTCTGCTTTATCCTCTGCTTCAGCACCATTACATTTAATACAAAAAGTTTGCAGATGTAAAAGTCTTGAAAACATATAGGTTTAATTTCTGTTATCAAAGAGGCATAAACATTTTTCTCAGTAAAGTGAAAGTTACAGTCTTGTGTTTCTGTTTGACAAGGCAATGTTTTCCTTACATATATATTCACCTGAACTGATACAGACAGAAACAAACCATTCTGACTGACTGGAGATTGTCAGATCACAAATAGCAAACACGTTGCCTTTTCATATTTTTTAAGACCATCAATTTCCCTCATTAACATTGAAATATATCACCCATCATCTTGTTACAAGCACATATTTCACTCTGTTTCTTTGTAGCCATTAACAATTTTATTCATCAGCTTAAAGCCCACTTTTACATTGTTGAAAAGAATATCATGGTAGTTGTCATGGCCAGTGAGAACAAAATGCCTAGGAACCCCTCTGCCAAAACAACTTTTGAAGCTCTGAGTAAGTGATCCACAGCTGCTCCTGTAGGACTGATGCTATCACTGCCTTTAGGTTCAGAGAATCCACTAAATGTCATGCCTCAGAGACATCTTTACAGCTATGCCATCTACCACCCACTGGTAATGGTTGTGTGGTTTATGACACAGAGGCTATTTGGGGAGGATGGCAGCCCCTGCTGTCAGGAGGGCAGCGCCGATACCCACACTTGCTCTGCCACTCCTGACATTGCACTGTGTGGTCCCCTGCCAGGCTGTAGCTATGTTATTGGGAGGAGAGGTTGCAGTGCCCAGTTGCGAAGAAAAGGGTAGCAAGAACTGAGTGCAAGGGCTATGAAAAACACTGAATGCAGACCTTTACTTTGAGGCAGACAATGTTTTCATGGAGCATAGACAAACCTCTCCCCCATAACCAAACCAACTTAAGAAATCTCCAGTGATGGTATTAAACAACAAAACCAAAGAAAACAGACACCACTCCTTGATATACATTGCCCTAATAAACCTATATTTGGGATCTCATAGTACAATAAAGTTACAGAAAAGAACTTTTCTGGCAGATTATTATGAAGTATTTTCAGTGCCTTAACTTTTATGAGTTTGCTACATAAACACCACTGAAGTCACCACTCTGCAGCAGAAATGGTTTTATGATTGAGACCGCTAATGAGATTCAGTATAACAAGAAAAGAAACAAGTTAAGACAAAATGATAGTGATAACTGTAGACAGGTTAAGAATTATAAGAGAAGTGAGAATTTGCCATCCAAGACAGAAATATTATTTGGAAATCTCTGCTCAGGTATCAGTGGGTCCTCCCTACTTTTCAGCAGATGGCACTACAGTCCTAGTATTGGACTTTATAATGAAACTATGTGCAAGTCACGTGGATTTTCAGAACAGGATCGCCTCCCTATCTATGCACAAAGGGATTTCACACTTTGTAGCTGTTTGAGAAACAATGGCTCAAGGTTGCCAAGCAGAACTACCTTCCCCTATGAATGCAGACTATTCTTAAATTGTGGAAGTCAGCAGATGTTTACAGTCATAAACAAATTACCAAACATTTTGCAAATGTAATCTGACTATGCTATATTTAAGAAACATATTGTGAAAACAGCATGTCAGATATCACTAGTTATTTACTAGAACACTGTGAGCTATCAAATGATATAAAAGCTCTTGAGAGAGAACAAAATCTCTTTTGGCATACACACCTATCAAGACTAAAAAGCAAATGCAAATTGAATAAATTCTATTAGGATCTTACAACTCAGACACCCTTTTTAAAACAAAATAACATAGTCTCACTGAGCAACAAGAAAATGCAAAAAAGCATTTTTCCTTCCGAGAACAATAGGAATTAAAATGGAAAATCACCCTTAGCTAGGGCAAGGACATGCTACAACTTTCGATGCTGTGGACAGGAAATGTCAAGCAATTCCTTTTGATTGCATGAGGCAACCTCTCTGTACAGATCATAAATATTTTTTTTTTCTTTCAAAAGCTTGCTTCTTGAGGTAAATGCAACTGTTTAAGGAAAATTACTCCAGCTTATTAAGTACCCAATCCTAAAGCAAACAAACAAACAAAAAACCAAAAAAGCAATGCCCTAGGAGGTTTAGCAGAGATTAAAGTAATAGTTTAGAATGTTACCTAACCAAAATCATAGTATAAAGTAATAGTTTAGAATGCCACCTAACCAAAATCACTTGATATTTTACAGAAAAGGTACTCTGTGATTCACAGCAGATCATTCTTCTCACTCCTAATTTACTTTTTCAGATACTTGGGATTACACTGGATGTCCAAATTGCAATGTGAACAGTAGGTGCATCAACATTGACTCCTAGAAGACACAAAATCCTTATTTGAATCAACTCCAAGAAAGTAAGAATGTGACCATTAAAAAAACCCAAAACACAACTGCTTCAGTTTCTGTGTATTTCACATGAATTCTAAATGAAACTTTTCACTCTCTCTTCCTTTTGAGACTTTCATGGGTTTTTTCTGCTTCTATGGAGACAACACTCTCTAAAATATTAAAGTAGTGAAGCTTTTATAAAATGCAAATTCCAAATTTTATCCCAACCCCAGTCATGATTTATGAAGAGAAATTTACCTTAGACGAGAAAAGGAAAATTTCTAGAGAACAGTTTCAAAAAAGAAAGAAAAAAAAAAGAAAAAAAAAGTGGTACACTAGGGCAGCTTCCCAAATGCAGTTGATGATCAAAGTAAACACATTATCACTGTGTATGTCAGAATAAGTTGAAAGTCCTAATTATAGAAGTATACAATATGCCCTACATTTATACTCTGATAAAAGAAGCCTTAGTTTTCTAACATGACTGAAACACAGCAGATGTATTTCACAAGGGTCTGATAATCAAGTTAGAGGAGAGACTTTTCTGCTTACACAGAAAACAGGACAAGTAAACTTTTCTACTGCATTAATTTAGATTTTAAAGTTTTGCAGATTTTACCAAGCAGTTAATATGAGACCATAGCTGACCCATATGAAATACTTAGCACCTCACCATGTTAAGATACTTCCTTATATTCCAAAGCTGTTCTTTACTGCATATCATGGTTCAGCACTCTTTCCTATGTTATTTGTTGCTAAAACTCTCTATTCTCACAGCAGGATTTCTATGGTTAACTTCCTGTGGGGAGACTACTCAGAACCCAGGCTAAGTGATATTGATTTTCTCTGTATACCAGAATAAAAAAGAGATGAATTAAAACAATTCAAGCCAATATGATACTTTTTAGGATTTCAACAGACTTCACATAAAACATGAGAAGAAATAATTTGAGCTTTGGAAAATTCTGAAAACCTTTCTTCTTTGCTTAGATAAACTCCTCAGAGCACAGCAAATAGATACAGTAGTGTATACTTTTATGGTTCAGCTTGGATATTGTTCTCGCTTACTGAGGGAGCACAGCAGAAGATAAAACCAGATAAAAAATTCTCTTTCATGCAGACCCACCTTACCTTGGAGTAGTTTAAGGTTGCATCTTAGTTCCTTTCAGTATGGTCATCATGTTTTCTCAGTTTTTCATCACCCAGATAAAAACAATTTTTATTAACTCGGAACTAGCTAAAAGGACAGCTGACATCATTTAATGTTATGTTACTGACTTGCCCAGTGAGCTGTCATTCTGAAATAAGCAATTCACTTTACCTACTATATTTACCTTATTTACCTCATATCCATTCTCATATAGCAATTCTTTGCCTTTATTTTTTTTTAAAAGTTTTAGTTCTTTTTCACCTGTTGCCACAGAAATAACAGTATTTATTCAGTTATGTCTCTTTAGAGCACATCCCAGGCAGGAATTTTTGTTACACGTGGCCTGAGAAAACTTTATCTTTTTCTGTTATCTTATTCACTGCCTAAATATAAAGCAAGCAATAAAAGGATTTAGTTCTGTGAGACACTTAATGCATTGAGGTTCTCATTTCAGTGACATACACAGAGCTGAGCCAGCCCAGAAGATGCAGCTTTTTGACGTGTTCCTGTACAACAAAATATAACACTTAGTAGGTTTTCTGTGGGAACTTTCAGATAAACACATTTCAGTTTTAAGTTCTATTTGACCTCAAAGGAAATTCACCTTTAACAGAACCCAGCTGTTAGAAAGAGTACTCTAAAACACTACTTTCAGATGCTAAAAATAGGAAGTGGACTTGACAAAAAACAGTATAAAATGGGAAATGCTGGTTTACAGATTGGTACATCTTAAATAACTCTGTGACCTTTCTGCCAACAGAAAAAAGTCTTTGAGTTACATAAGGCTGGCTGTGTCTGTTCTCTGAAGTACGTGGAGAATCATGTAAGTTTTATTTTTTATTTTATTTTTATGTGCTGAATTTCTCCTACATCTTCCTTGCTATCAGTACATTCTCCTAAATAATCAAAAGATTATTTACAGTCATGGCAGCACAAAAATTAATCTGGCCAAAACCTGAATTCCTTGTTGAAGGGTGAGTGATCAATGATCAAGGTATTAACCTTCTAGTACTAACCACAAAAATATCTGTAGGCTAGGTGGTACAGCTGTAGTAGAATAGATGGTTACAGTTTTTTCCTGAAAATAAATCCTATTTACATTGCTTATTTTTTAAGTTAAAAATAATTTTTCTGCAGAGTAATAAGATAAATAATTTATAAATAAAATATATGGCAGAATGACACAGAAAGCCATTGAAACTGGATCACACAGTCAATGGCATTCAAAGACTTGTTTATATATTTATGATCACATATTTATGGTTATTATCTGGTAATTAAAGCAGTTAGTGTACCAGAAAGCTTTCAGAAATAAAGCAATCATGAAATCAGATTGGTCAAGGTACAAAGACTTTCAAAATCAGCTCCAGTCATCAATCCGGTACTACCACTGAAAACGTCCAAACTACTAAGCCACATCACCCAGTGCCAGATCCAGATGCCTCCTAAACACCTCCAGGATGGTGCCTCCACCACCCTCCTTGGAAAACCTAATACAATGCCTGACCATCCCAACAGTGAATTTTTTTTTCTAATATCTGACCTGAATGACCCCTGTCCCAGTTTAAGACCATCCCCTCTTGTTCTCTCACTGCAGACATGGTAGAAGAAACCAGCTCCCACCCCACTACAACCCCCTTTCTGGCAGAGAGTGATGAGGTCCCCCTTGAGCCTCCTTTTCTTGAGACTAAACAAACCCAGCTCCTTCAGCTGTTCCTTATAAGAAACATTCGCTAGTTCTTTCACAAACTTTATTGCCCTTCTCTGGCCATGCTCCAGCACCTCAATGCCCTTTTGAAAGTGAGGGGCCCAGAACTGAAAACAGCACTTGAGGTGCTGCCTCACCAGTGCCAAGTACAGGGGGCTGACTGCTCCCCTAGTCCTGCTGGCTACATTATTATTGATAAATGCCAAAATGCCATTGGCCTTCTTGGCACATTGCTGGGTCATACTGAGCCAGAAATAAAATAAAGAATTAAAAAGCAAAACAAAAAAAAATACACTTGATTAGTGGAAATTAGTTTGCTCCTTATCCACAGTTACTTCTGGACAAGGATCTTTAGTTTGGCCATTACATAGGGCTATAGTAAAAAAACTGCTTACTCTAATTTAAGGATAACCAATCTGTAACCAATAAACATTTCTGCATACTTACAATAGGAAGACTTGATGATACATGGAGATGCTAGTATAGGGCTAAAAATTTTTGGCTGAAAATAGGAGAAAAGATTTCCTCTATCCAAGCAGAAACTCTGTTGTTAGAGTACGCACACATTGACTGAGAAGTATGAGCCCACAGCACTTCATGCAACCAACCAGCCAAGAATGAAAGATGGTTTATGACACTGGTTTACAGATGTGTGGTTTTGAATTTTAAGAAGCTCAAGCCTACTTCAGGAGAGGGAACCATCAGTATTGCAAAAGTAGGGGTAATGGAAGATGATTCCATTAAAAGAGTAAATAAAGCACACTCCACGTCACTGCTTCCACTGCCTGTAGCAGAGTTATTCAGAAACAGCAAAACGCATATGAAATTTCTCAGTGAGAAATGAACATGTATGCAAAAGCTGTACTATGAAACCCTCTCCAAATTAAGGTATAGTGCAAGAGAAATTAGTAGGTCAATATTTCTGAAAAAAATATTGTTGTAGGTTGTTGTAATAGTGGTTATAACAGAAATTGTGTTGTGTGTGTGGAAACCTTGAAAAATTTGAAAGGAAATTTTTGTGGCTTTTTTTTTTTCCCTAGAAAAACAACATCATAGAGTTAAAATTATCTAAAAGTTACACCTTAGTGTAACACTTTCCAAATAATTCCAAGACAAGATTATTGATCTCAATAAAACTTATAGAAGACAAAGTGGCAACTCTCTTTGCAAGACAGGATTATCTCTTAAATGAGTATTTTGTGAAAAAAAGAATTGCAAGTGAGTGAACATTACCAATTTCTCCTGCACTTTGCAGATATATATAATTTATCGTATCATTGCTGTTGTGACTAGATGGCAGAAATACAGACCTTGGAAGCTAAAATCTTGCTATGCTGCTAATGAGCATTAGGCAAGACTGCAAAATCAATTGCAATAGACAAGTTCACACATTTCTTTATAATATAGTGCAAAAATATTTCTATGTAAGATACAATATCTGAAAAATAATACAGTTCTGAATTTTCCTTCTCTGAATTTTTACTGAACTCTGAATAAGTAGTATATTCTGGTATAAGACATTTAAATCTCCTTAGTCTTTTGGTGTAAGGGGGATTATACATAAGGGAACCTTCCATAACATTATTCTGTACTGATCCACTAGTTTTCTGTGATTTTCAGTGTTAGTAAATCACTAATTAATGATTTTCCTAATTCCCTGACTAACTTAGGGCTACCATAATTTTGAATTAGCATATTATAACCTACTACAGTAATTAAGAAAATTTTCAATTAACTCTGCACATGTCCCTATGGAGAGTTTGTATATGTCAAGAAAATATATACTAATATATACTTAAAAACCCTGGTAAAATAAAGTGCCCCATAAAATACTTAATATGATCATCACATTCTTAATGGAATGAATAGACACAATGCTTAAAAAAAGCCTTTCTAAAAACAGCAAATAGATAGATAGATAGACAGACAGACAAATAAAAAACCTAGATACTGAACAGTTATGAATACTATTCTACAGCCAAAGTGTCTTTTTTTTTCCGAAACTTTTTAAACTGATCAGTGGAAATGTAGCTTGCAGGTGAATGTGATGAATTGCATTTTTCACCTCTCAGAGAGGAACTGCTACCTACTAGCATGTTTACAAGGAGGCTGACAGGACACCTTTCTTCATATGCAAACATTCACTGATGTAGAGAATGGAAATCCAGTGCTGCTACTGCCCAGAGAGCACTTTCAACAGCAGTCCAGTGTTTCATCTCTTACCCTCAGTATTTTGTCTTTGTTCATTAATAATGTAAAGTGGGCCTAAAATTTTGGAAAAAAAGTTCCTTCACCTCTAGACCTCACATTAAGTATGTAGAAGAGCATCTGTTTCTCCAATATAAATTCTGACCTGCTGGAACAGGTAACAACAACAATACCAATAGCAACAGCAACAACAATGCTCATCATCAGAATGGCTTACTGAAACTTTGGACAGTTTTTAAGGGGGATAGTAATCGAACACTAGTATTACACTTCTTACTCCAAGAAGCACTAAATTATTTAGACTAACAAAGCCAATGTTGTTTTCTCTTTCCTATACCCTAAATAAATAATCTAACCAGCAAACAAGTAAGAAGGGTGTACGAGCCTTTACTTTGCTTTGCCTAGTGTCAGCAATAACATACTCAATCTCAAGTCTAATGGAATAATTTCCTCAACATGAAGCCATTTTTTAAAAATTCTGCTCAGACAAATTATATAAAAAAACAGATGCCCAATGTAAAAATTTTTTTCAGAATATTTTTTATTCAATTGATGATGCTTTCATTTGAGCTAATTAAATCTCATCAACATGATACAATGAAATGTGAAAAGAAAACACAATGCAGTATGCTTTTAAATATTGACTTAACACTTGGTTACTCAGTACAAGATCTTACACTATTAAGTGTATGTCATGAAAAAAATTTAAGCATTAAATTATTGAAGAGTCATCAAACAAGAAATTCTAAATTCTGGAGAAAAGAGTAATTTTGGAGAGAAACAACTGAGAGGGAACCTCATCAATATATGCAGGTATCTGAAGGGAGGATGTCAAGAGGATTGAGTCAGGTTCTTCTCAGTGGTGCCAAGTAATAAGATAAGAGGCAATGGCAAGAAATTCCACCTGAGTATCAGGAAGAATTTCTTTACTGTGCTGGTGAATGAACACTGAAACAGTTTGCCCAGAGTGGGTGTGGAGTCTCCCTCACTGGAGATATTCAAGAACCACGTGGATACAATTCTGTGTTATGTGCTCAGTGACAACCCTTCTTGAGCGGGAAGGCTGGAGCAGATGACCTGCTGTGGTCCCTTCGCCTTTCTTCTGTGATTCTGTGAAATTGCAACTCTTGCTAAAGATTTCCTTTGTACTGATTTTTTTCATTAGCTTTTACTTTTATCTAAAAATTTTTTGTTCACAACTTTCCTATTTTCCTTCTATAGAAGGAAAGTTCTATATTTCTGTTTTAATGAAATATGCTACTTCCCCCAGTTTTTCTTTAAAGCATGTTTATCTCCAGGAAAGATAAACCTTAAATGTTCATTTTTCATTAATATACATACTACATTTTTTGCATACTGTTTGGGGATGTGATAAAGTGTGTTTATTTTCTATAAACAAAAGATTTTATTTACAATTAAATATCAAATATACTTCATTACCAGCTGCCACAAATGCTCTAAATATAAGATTTTTGAATTAAGATTAGAGCCTTGCAGTAAAAGCACTAAGAATTCTTGATCTTCAGTGAGGTATGGTCTATTCCATTTGTTTCTGAGTACATCCCACTTACATGTATGCTCTGTCAATAAATGCCTATAATAGTAGCTCTATTTAACCTTTGATGCATTGATTTTTTCTGACCTATGGGTTCCATAGGCATTGTTAAACATGCCTACGGATAATAGGCATAATATAGAATAATAACCAAATTCTACATGAATGATAAATATTTGTTAGTATTGGCTTATTTGTCAGTTCTCTGGAGGTCTGATAATCTTTAAAAATTCATAATTTAAACTATTTTCTGCATCATAGATTGCAGTTTTTCAAAGTGTTCTTCTGCTGTAACTCTCCTGGCAAATTTGTTTAAAAGTCCATACTTACATCCATATTTACAAGTTTAGAGTACTTGAGATAGGTCCTTTACACACAAAAAATCAAAACTTCCTTACTTTTGATATCAACATTGGTTAAGACAATACCTTTCAGTTTTGTCTGCTGATTTGTCAGTACCTATAACAGCTGTAAATAATGAAAAATAACATGTAAATATGCTATTTGCAAGAAAATAAAACTAGAAAGACAAATAGATCTACTCTGCATAATATGTCAACCTGAGCAGACTGGGAGGGAAGAGGGAAGAACCCAAACTTGAAAACTGTAGCAAGAAAGGCATCAGAGTGGTCTGCATAAGGCAAGTATATGTCCATCCTGAGCACAAACACAGGCTGGGGTAGGGAATGGATGGAGAGCAGCACTATGAAGAAAGCATTGGAGGTGTTGGTGGGCAAGAAGCCTGACATGAATCAGCAATGTGCACTGGCAACCCAGAAAACCAGCTGCACCCTGGGCTGTATCAAAAGCAGTGTGGCCGACAGGTCAAGGAAGGTGACCCTTGCCCTCCTGCTCCACTCTGGTGAGGTTCGATCCAGAGTGCAGCAACCAGCTCTGGGGCCCACAGCATAAGAAGGGTATTCATCTGTTGGAACCAGTTCACAGAAGGGCAACAAAGATGGTCAGAGAGTTGAAAAACCTCTCCTATAAAGACAGGTTGAGACAGCTGGGGTTGTTGAGGCTGGAAAAGAGAAGGCTCCAGGGATTTCAAGGAGCACCTTCCAGTACCCAAATGGATACCGGAAGATAGTTGGGAGAAGAACCTTTTATAAGGGCATGAAGTGATACGAAAAGAAGGAGTGGCTTTAAACTGGGAATGGACAGGTTTAGATTAGATATTAGGATGAAGGGCTTTACAGTGAGGGTGGGGAGACACTGGAACAGGTTGCCCAGAGAAGCTGTGGATGCTCCATCCTTGGAAGTGTTCAATGCCAGGCTAGATATGACTGAGCAAGCTGGTATAGTGGAAGATATTCCTGGCCCCAGAAAGTGGGTTGGAATTAAATGGTCTTTAAGGTCCCTTCCAACCCAAATCAATCTATGGTTCTATGATATGATCTCTAACTGGACGACAAAAAGGACTTGCACATTCAAAGTAACGATGATCTCAACATACCAGCAGCATTTCAAACTCTGCTGAAGAACTAGAATACTACTTCCTGCTCTCCTCTTTCCTCAACCAGATTCCTCAAACCAGGTTTGGCTTTGTAAGCTTCTTCTGTTTTCTTCTCTGAAACACCTTTAGGCTTTAGGGATTCACTTCCATGTACATAAGCATCCAGATTGATTATTTTAAAATGGGATGAACATCACTGATTTAGTGCATTTTGTCCAAATAAGGGTTCCTATTCTTTCACATTATTTTAAATTTTTTTTTCAGATTGCCTGCACTCTTAATTTTCCATCTCATGTCCCCTCCCAGAAGAAATGGTAAGGAAAAGCCACAACATCTTCATTTATTTGTTAGTTGGGCCCACTAATTAGAGCACCAAACACTAAAACTAACAGGTTTCACATGTCATCAAAATATCACAAAAAGGTTCATTACCCTGATGTATTAGAGCTGCCATGTTTATCTGGAATTCAAACTGAATAAAGAATACAGGAGAAATGCAGAAAACAATTTCCAACATAAAATTTAACATGAATAGGAAAATGTTACCAACTACTTAAGAACAGAAAAAAAGTGATACATGAAAGCTATATTTTACATCAAAAATCCTGGGAGGATAAAAAAAAAAACCCATAAGCAGGATTCTTTAAGTAAATGGTGGAAAAGGCTGCAATATATACTCCACCATTTAATTCTTTGTATATAAAGGTTTCATATCACCCCTTGCTTAAGGCTGACAGAAAATTAGAGTTTGTAAAATATGGAAATTTGATGATTCTTGACAGAAATACTCTTGGGAGTAGTTAACAGCTGCATGCTTTGCCTTGCACATAATCATTCGTTATCTTAAAAAAAAATGTGTTGGCCTGATTTTTAGGAAGAACATTCAGTGCAGCTGCTGGGAAAGGAAGCAGGGGACCACTCTGCTCCCTCTGATATACGGCTGCTCTGTAGAACCTCTACATTCAGCTATACATGATCCAGAGATATACTGGCAACAGCTCCTTTTCCCTGTTAACAATATGACCAGCAAGAAGAAACCACTGCGGCAGTTGCTCCCCATGTAAGGACTTTCTTACAGAGTGCTGGTTGCCACCACTTGCTCTGTTGGCCAGAAACCAGCTGGCAGCAGGTACAAGAGCTGCAGGATCACTGAGGACAGCATGCAGCCCTTGTGCCAGGCCTTGTGCATGGTCTGCACATACGCGTCCTCTTGCAGGCATCCTGTGACTGCACAGCAAACCAAAGAACAAGCTGATTTTTGAAATAACCCTAACTTTATTTCCTCCCCAAAACCCCATGCAAAATCCACATGCAGATCTCCAGTTATGTCTCTGCTTTTAACAAGTTGGTGCCTAGTTAGGGCTCTGTTATAGTTTCAGAATCTCATTGGAATTCCTTCCAGAGCTTGGAGCGAATGCCCAGCTTCATGCTGATGGCCAACAAGGGGAATAACAAATATCTGCACTCCTATTTGATGTCTGAGTGGAGACCCTTTTGTTCTTTTCTCCCTGCTTTCCAGGTGGTGGGGGTTGTGGTTTTTGGGAGACCAGTTCTTCATTTTATTTTTTTTGACTCTGCTTTGCCCTTTCCCCCACCAAGTACCAGGGGATTTGGAGGAGGGATTACTGCTTTTATCTCCTTCTGCACCAGTTTCCAGATGGGGCCAAATTGGATAGGGAAGCTGCTGCCATTTCTGCCCTCCTGCCTCGTTCAATGGCTCTTCTGTCAAGCAGAGGACTCCTGCCTCCTCCTGCCATCTCCTGACTGCTCCGGCCTGCCTGTGCCTCCCTCCTACCCAGCTATTTGCCTGTGGGGCCAGGCCCGCTGCAGGAGCAGCCACGAGAACAAGAATGTACCTCAGAGAGGGGGTCCCCTGTCGTCCCTCTGCCCATCAATCCTGCGGGAACTGAGTCAAGATTTGCCGTGGTGCCCAGTGAGGGGAACTGCAGCTGGCTGAGGTGCAACATCACCACCTGCTGTCCGTAAATATAATTGCACCCATAGGGGAGCAGAAAACTGGCTTTTTTTTTTTTTTTGTTCAAACTTTTTTTTTTTTTTTTACAAACTGTTCGTTTGGTACTTTTCTGGACATAAAAATAGATATATTGTAGTTAAGAACTATTATCCTTTTCTATATATTTTTCTAATTAAAGTTTTGTTCTAAATTTAAAGAGTGGAGCTATTTTTATCTTTTTTTTTTTTTCCTCTCGCCTTCTTGGGGGAAGAAGGCAGTTTCCTTTCTCTCTCAGCCAACATAGATATCTTAGTTCTCCTCTGAACTAAGACAGGCTCCATCAGTAAGGTCAAAATGCCATTTCAGATACTGGGAGCTCCCTAAGAGCACTACCTCTCACCCTGGCATTTAGCCACAAACAATATACAGGGGCTGGGATGGTAAAGATAGGTCTGTTAATAAGCTCAGATACTAGGTGTAAAAGTTAAAAAAAGTAAAAGGAAATTGCCTTCTCTCATTATATTTTACAGCTCTATGCATATTGCTTTTCCATATACCAACAGATCAGAACAGACACAAGAACGTTTGGTTAAAAACAGAATCATTTAAACAAGGAACAATTTATCACAAAGAAATCTCTAGAGATCTTGGTCAAAATTTAAAATGTGGTGAACTCTTCAAATTACATTTAATTACAATGTTACAAGCTCAGTAATAGCACAATTTAAAAAGAAACTGCATAAACCCCTTAATGTCTTCCCTGTCAGTTTTTTAATTGTATCTAATTAATTGTCAATATTGCCATAGAAATATAGTGTAGAAGCAGGGGGTGAAATGGATTCTTATTGGGAAATGGCTTTTGTGAAAATTCATTCAAACAAAATTAAGGTTTTGCTTACTAGCTTCAACACAGTAAAAGTCTGGCCTTCAAAATAATCTAAAATGCACACTTGTCTCCTACCTCTGATAGAAGAATTACTAGGAGGCAATGGATCACTTTGTTATATAAGATCAGAAAGCAGCCAACTGTCCAATATTTAAAGAAATTGTCCCTAAGATAGACGAATGGCTTATACATTGTTAGTGCATGTAAATTGTTTAGTTGCTTTTAATGGTACATCAATCTACTCTCAGAAGTGAAACAGGGACAACCAGCAAGACCTATAGCCAAGGTAAAGAGGATCTTTTCAATACTGAACCCTAAACTGAGACTGAAGGAAGCAAAGTGCAAAAGTGAGTGTGCTTTAGAAAGGGTATCACCTACAGCCACTTCTCATGGAATATGAGTAAGTGCCTGACATAGACCTTTTATGACCTGCAGCTCCCAGACAACATTCCCAGTTTATATGCTGAGCATGATGTTCTATGGCAGGGAATATTTCTTTGGTCTTTTCAGGTCTGTCCTGGCCATGGTCCCTACCAGCTTCATGTGCACCTACACACTGGCAGAGCATGGAAAACTAAAAGCTCCTTGATTTAGGGTAAGCACTACTTGGCAGCATCTAGAACATCAGTGTGTTATCAATATTATTCTCTTACTAAATCAAAACCACATGACTGAACCACCTACTAGGAAGAAAATTAACTCTATCCCAGTCAAAGTCATGACAGTGAGACAGCACATCTTAGCTAGACGTCATGAGGTACAAGCACTGTGTCTTGCCACTCTGTTTTGATAATTTTCGACTAAATTTTAGAATCCACATAATCAATATCTTCTTTGCATTTTTCCAAAGAATTATCTGTAGTGTATGCTTATTGTTATGAATTTCTGCCAAGGAAAATGTACACTTATTTAACCAAAGACTTAGACAATTCATTAGACATAAGAGAATAATTTTCTCTTTGCTAAATGGGTAAAGTGGAATAAAAGCAGAACTCACTGCAAGGAAAAGAATATGAAATTGTTCTTTCTACAGCTATTTTTCATATTTACTACAGCAAATTTTTGTTATAGATGAGTACTGATACTATGTTAAGCTTACATAGCACCAACAAAACACAAGAAGTCTTATGAATAAGGAAGATATATAAACTAGCACTCTAAGAAAACTGTTTATGTAGCCCACGCATAGAAGCAGAAGAGGATAGGAATGTAAAAATCCAACAGGAGTAGGGCTAAACTGGCTTATGTAATAGCCTTGTAATGTCACAGATTATTTAGATTTCTGACTGTCTAGTCTGGTAACATTTGCTACATGAAGAATGGTGCAGCAAAAGGCTCAGAAAGATGCAACTTTCAGAAAAAGATGTTAAAAAACCCCAAACAATGAAGAGTACTCATGTATGTTGTGAAAAACTTCAAGTATCTCTTAGTAGGGTATAAATGCAGAACCTTGATCACAAAGAATCAACGAACAGGATAATTCTAAAAGCAAATCCCTTTTTCAAACCTAAACATGTGATGTGAGGGTTTTTGTTCTGTTAAGGTTCTTGTAAAAACAAAAGCAGGCATGAATACAATGCAAGATTTTTATAGATATGTATGGAAATCTTGCCCATTAGACTTACTATTTTCAGTCCAAATTTATGCAGTTTTCAATGGGAAATGCTTATTCCTAAAATGGGGGGGTGAGGGGGTGGGTGGGAAGTGTGATGAACCATCAGTGAAAACATTTGCACTGTAGCCAACAGTTTGAACCAAACCAGGACCCAAACCTTCAAGCCACAGAAAGTTAGTACTTAGCAGACTTCTATTTGTATTGTCATCAGAGCCTGTAGAGACATTCACTGAAACTGTTCACAGAATAAGTATGATCTTCATGGCCGAATATGTCTCAGTTTTGTGACTGAAATTTGATTAAACAGTCTGCCTTGGTTTGTGCTGTTAAAATGGTGATCTACCATGAAGATATACAAATGAACTGAAGAAAATGGATTTTGCAAGAGCAAATGGATCTGCAAGAGCAATTCTGAGCAGAAGCTCTTGGGAAAAAAATCCCAACAGAAATAAGAGAAGGCAAGAGTGTGCTGGATGGAAGAAGGAAAATTAACATAAAATGAATGTAAAAGCATATAATTGAGTAATAAGGACTCGACTACAGCATGAAATGAGCTGCAGACATTTGGTGTTGCCTTCAGTCCAAACTGCTCTTAAGGGATTGCAGAGCACTGATCGAAAATAATTCAGACAAAACTATTTCAGTATTCTGAATTCCTACCATTTCTACACAAACTCCTTGATCACAAAGTAAAATCCACCTCCCCCCCCCCCAAAAAAAAAAAAAAGGTCTAACAACAGCTAGTCCAAGAACTAAGCCTTTGCTGACCACCTTGGGAAAAAGTGATTTAGAAAAGTGATGGCCAGCTTTGCATACCAGTTGGTGGCTGAAGGAGTCACAGTGTAATTAGTGCATTCCTTTCAAACCTGCACGTCTGGTTAGCACTGATTTTCACTAATATTAATGCTGACATGAGAGGAAACAGGGAACTGTGATTGAAGTATCCCATTGTTTCTAGGCCCCGCGTACCCATCATAGACATTGTATCAAATAATCCTCTGACTATATTATGTCCTTAGAGAAGCACAGTCTTCACATCTACAATTCTTATTGTAATATCACAATATTACTGCTGATAAACACAGACTACTTTTTCTACCCTCCTAACATACTTTTATTATTCCTCTGCTTTTTTACAATCTATTTCTCCATCAGTATCCATAACTGTATTTTTAAAAGTTTCTGTAGACACTCACAGATTATCAAACTTCTGAATGACTTTCAAGTTTGGCAATGTGATCTGCTTCATAAAATAAAAAAACCTGCCCCCCCAAAGCCCCCAAAACATAAACCCCAAACAAATAAACAAAAAGAAAACAAATCATCCAGCATCAACTATCCTAACCATCCTTTCCTAAAAGTTACAATTCTGCATTTTTTTCCTTATTATTAGCCTATGGGATTAAATTCTGGCAGAGAAAAACCTCACCCTCTATTAACGAGAGATACATCTTTATACAAAGTAAGCACAGGCTGAGTTCTGCTGCTCCAACCGTATCTCTATCTCTCTTAGAGCATTACATTCTTTACAAAGAAAAATTAAGTGTTTATTGATTAAAAGAATCTTCAAATGCTTAAGAAAGAAAAATCGAAGTTTACCTGGAAAAGTTCAGTAAAAATAGCTAATACTCAGAATTTCGCACTCTAGGACATTCTGATCTCTCACTTCTGACTCATCACAAAGACACAACAAAATCCATTAACTTCTCTTTTATATGTGATTCTTTCTGTTCCAGCCTTTCTTTGTTGATTAATAAAGATCTCATCAAGACTTGTCACTCAGAGGATTGACCTCCACATTTACACACATGTGAAACATAGATGGGGTTAAAGAGTAAAGGCCACTGGGAACTTAAAATAGAACAACAACAACAATGAAATAGAAGATATAAAAGGATAGGTGCTTCAGTTCTAGAGCTAGTTCTACTCTCTTATCCAATGCTGAAAAAACAAAATAATGTATCACAGAGGTATTAGGGCATAAGATTAAAAGCTCATCACATACAATGTTTTCTCTCCTTGGCTAGCGATCCTTGAGACTTATGCAGTATACTAAATGAGACCACCAGCACAGAGCCAATGCATCTAGCAGGCCACACACACACTGAGCATTACAGAAAAAAAGGGGTTTTTTTCACATACTTCCTCTAAAATCACACTTACCATCAGCTATAGTTACAGATATCAGAGAAGCAGGACAGAACAAAGAGTCATTACTCAATGTATATAGAAGCTAAAGATGTTTCAACAGGTTGTAAAGAAATAAAGCAAACAGACCTCAAAACTGGTCTTTGGTTTAGGTCAAGAGTTAAGTGCACTGTAAAATAAGATGGAAAGTTCAGAAAACTCTGAGTTTGATCACCTCAACTGCAACAGTGCCCAGAGCGCTATCTGTAGTGATCTGCATGAAAAGTACAAAAGAACAGAAAATTACGTGTCCAGTCATTCTGAGGAAGCAGATCATCATAACTGAGATTGTAGCAAGTTAATTCAGTCATTTCTATCCAGAAATTAGTAGCAGGGTAATCCTGGATTACCTCTCATTTTCCCCAAAAGAGCAGGAGGAGATGCCACCACAGGTGAAACCTCAACAGCAGTTATGCATGGAACAGGACAACTAAAGAAGTGGGCAGCAGCATACTCCAGCATTGAAAATACCCGTGCTGAATTTGACAGCCTGGAATTACCCACTTACTGTCAGCTATATTAGCTCACTCACTAATTTTTGTAGAAAAATCAATAATCAGCTTATTGCTTAGAAATAGGTTTTTCCTAGTCAGACCTACAGAAAAAAAAGTACATAAAGACAGTGCATTTCATGGCATCATAATTCTTTAGTAACAGGTAGAGCTGTTCACAGGAGTCCTCGATTATAAAGACATTTCCTTGATAGAGCCTGAAATCTGCAGACTGAACTATTGATGATAACAGGATTTTTTTTTCATTCTGCGAGTATGCTCTTTTTTTTTTTCCCCAGATACCAGACTGCCACAATTCAATATTTAACATCAGCATTTCTTGTTCAGAGCCAAAAATATACATATTCACAGTACTCCTGCCTCCAGGAAAATGACACTAACTTTCCTCAGACAAGACAGCAGAAAAGAGCAAGCAGCAGCACGTTGAGTTCTACTGGAATTCCAGTGCTGCACAAAGTTTAAGTTTCAATCTTATTTCACCATACCTTTATATTTGATACTTTACTGAAAACCAAATTAGAAAATTATAAATACAATACAAAAAAAAAAAAAATTCAAAATAACAGATAGACTCAGTGGTGAAACATGAACCAACAAGCAGCTAAACTTAAGGTCTTATTTACATCTGCAAGACAGAAAAGTCCCAGGTACCCTCTTACATACTGATGGAAAAAATCCCCACTTCTAAGCCTATCAAAATACACATCTCTAACAACACTTGCTTTCTGCAGCTTCCAATCTAGTGAACCCTTCTCTTCTCCTATGAAAAGGACATTCAATAGCTAGTCTAGAATAAAGATGCCAGTTGCAGGCCAGAAGTATTTCCTAATAAGTGAGCCAAAAAGAGCAGCACATGAGGAGAGTCAGTAGAGAAGCTGTCTGAAATTTCTGACTGAATAGGGACCACCTGTCAGGATGAGTAAATCAGACCTCATCCAAACACCACGCAGTCCTCTGCTGTGACTGTGACTGCGACTGCACATAAAAGGAACTCCTGCAAAGGAGTTTACAAATGGCTCTCCAGAACTGTGGCCAAGACCTGTGTGTTACATAAATGCATCTTATTTTCTGTGGAACTTGATTTTTAAATACTCTAGAATTACTTCTAATTTTCCACAAAAGATTTCCTGAGTAATTGCAACCAGATCCATGAACTGACTGAGGCACATTCTCCTTGCACGTGATTTTTTAAATTAAAGGTAAACACCTTCTGCTCCTAGAGCTGACTATTGAGCACAACACTGTGAGAGTTACAACCTTTCTTATAAAAACTACTGCAATATACATTAAAGCATAATTTCTCATTAAAGAATATTTTATGCCTACCATTTTACCCACTCTGGTTAAAGCCTTCTGTTACCATATTTTCCTATCATAAACTCCATATATATTTCTGCACCACAATTAATTTTTTTTTCAAAGCAATTCCTAAGATGGTTCCAGCACCTTCTGCATGTTCTGGGTTAGAGTATCAAACAATAAAACAGTTTACAACTGCTGGCAATGACAGGAAGGAGAGAAGCTGTTAAACATTGTATGAAAATTAGGAGGCCAGACACAAGTG
Organism: Anabacerthia variegaticeps; assembly: GCA_035583185.1. Taxonomy (NCBI): domain Eukaryota; kingdom Metazoa; phylum Chordata; class Aves; order Passeriformes; family Furnariidae; genus Anabacerthia; species Anabacerthia variegaticeps. The sequence goes on along the minus strand of JAWWEW010000088.1, from coordinate 4,593,466 downwards.
AACTGTCTGTTATGACAGAGTAAACACATGACCTGACAGATGACTAGTGAGCAGACTGTCACTTAAAAATAAGTAGAACAACACATACAAAAATATTGATGCAGACCAGCAATATAATACTTCCCCTCAAGGAAGCAATATCAGTTATTTCTGAGACAGAAATAGGAACTGCAGAATAGGTCAGCTCATGTATCATCCTGATGGTATGAAACTGTACAGCACTCTTTCACGGATGTGAAAGCTCAGGTAAGCTCAAATCCCTACTAAAATCACTTTTGTTTCTTTGGATAGCTATACAAAATATCCAAAATAATGAAATTAAGAGCAACTAGCTTTTCTAAATATGTACACCACACAATATATTTTTGAGGTTACATTTGAAATGCTATCTATGTATTGCTTATAAAAGAGAATTTACAACCTGAGGGAGTGGGTGTCCCAGTCACTACTGAGTCAGTATTCATGGCACAGAGAAACTGTGGTTTAATCAGGTTTGCGTTGCTCTAGTTATTCCCCATATGGACAAGTAAAGCATAGGCCTGGGGAAACAGCCATTTAAAGTGCATGGAGACAGTCTGGGAGGAATGCAGAGACATCATCTGAGCATTTGGAGATGAGGTTAGGAAAGCCAAAGTCCAGTCATAATTGAACCCAGCATGAGATCTTAAAGGAAAGAAGCAGGGCCCCTCTAAGCAGGTAAGTGACTAGCAAGGCCAGGGAGACTGCAGTCCCACTGCTGAGCTTAGACAATACTTTTCAGAGGGAATCACTATTTCTTTACAAAGTGAGTTATACACCTTTAAAAAGCTTTTAGAGTCTTGTGTTATCTCAAATAGGTATAATTTAGGGTTTATCTTGTTTCAAACTTGGATAGCCAACAGTTCAAGGCACCAGTGGTTGCCACATTTTGCAGTTGTACGACAGGCAGAATACTACGGATAGGAAAAATAACAACCTTTCAGGTAGTGAGTCTGTATTGGTAATTATAGAAATTCCCTTTCTTAAAAAGAGTAATTTGATGTTTGTCAATTTTAACAAAGTTAAAAAACCACATTTGTAAAGCTTCACAGCACTTAAAAAAAAAAAAAATCACTGTTTTAGCTTACAATGCAGCATTTCTGAAAAACAAGTCTTGAATTCAGCATTTTTCTATGTCTTTTGTATGTATGCATGCAATATAACTCTGGCAAGTCTTCACTCTGCAAACTAGTCCAGTAGATAAATCTCCTCTAAGAAAATTGAAATAAAATCTCAGAAAGGAAGCAAAGAAATTCAATTTTCAGAATGAATACTAAACATCCAACATCCTTTCATTTGATCAGTTAGAGAAAATTTCAGAGACTGCTTCCATCCTCCCTGCTTTTTTATTTTTCCAAGATATAATTCCTGAAGAGCATTATAAAGGTGTAAACATGTAAACCAAACTTGTTTTCATTCCTACCCACAGGATTGTTAAGTAAAGAGAACCTCTTGTTCTGCTGGCAAGACATGGGAAAATGTGGCAAAGAAGGTGACAGAGCATGTCACACTGTGCTCCTTTCACTCTAAGAAGCTGCGGTTTTCCCTCAGTTTGTAAAAAATACACTGCTAGTAATACAGTTGCTTCCCACACATGAAGATGAGCACAAGACTTTTCCTCCAGTGTTAAGGCACAAATGTCACAGTGTTCCTGCCACTTGCCAAACTTGGAAAAGTCATCCTTATTGAGTCTTCTCTTTCCTATAGCCCACTGCAAAATACCTTACCAAAATAAAAGAAAGGTGAATTACTTTTTTTTTCTAGATTCTGCATTTAAGTAGAACATGTTGGGCATGATTCCAGGGAGAGATCCATGTCCAAAACAGACAAAAACTTCCTCTTTTCCTCCCTTCTGCCCTGTCAGAGCAGCAGTCTAACCTTTCAGGAACAAAGAGGGAATTCAGGGTTGTCTAATATTTGATGCAGCTATTTGGAAAGCTGGTCATCTGACTTCATAAAGCTTTTGTTTCCACTTTTGTACTCAAATGAAGAGATGCGGGTACAAGACAACAGCAAATAAAACTCCATGAGTATTGTGTCACAGCGCTGTTACAAAAGACAGCAACAGAAAAGTCAGGGATAATGTCCAAAACATGTATTTCTCTCAATGACTTTCCACAAAAATGTTTCTTTCCTATCTCACATAATTAAATAGTATGCACTTACTTTTTATTTATAGTTAATATTTGCAAAGTTTCATAATTTTATCCTCTGGATATTTAAAACATCAGGTACAATCCCTCCTTATGGTTTAAAACTATTTTCTCCCATTTCTCTGTCCTCTCAAAATGTTTCAAACTTATTTCTCATGAACAGTCATTATCCAGGCAGATTCCTCTTTTATTTGTGCCTGTGAAACTCAATGGATTTCAATCAAGTAATTCTTAATTTACACTGCTGTCAGGGAAGGGAAACTGAGACTCATGAGCACAACTGAAGCCATGAATTAAATATAACATGTTCTTAAAACTATTTCTTCTGTTGAAATGCTTTCTTCCTGGAGCTAAAAGAATTAGTTTCTTGTTGTGACACTGTTCTTGTAGTGACACTGTTCTTTCTATTTTAGTGCTTTGCTATTGTTCATTTCTAAAATTAAAAGTATAAGCACAGAACACCAACTTCACAAGCAGGACTGCAGATAGCTGTCTCTCTTCAGATGTTTCAACCATGAAGCAGAATTCTGTGAAACTTCTTGTATGAGAGTTTTGTATGGCACAGTGAAGATCTGTTGACATTTCCCAGAATTTGTAATACTGATCTCTTCTTTCAGATACATCATGAATTATCTTTGTTCAGGTTCATAAAGAATGTCCTCAGTAGTAGAACTGTTTTGGCCTATTTTTTACTCAAGCACATTTTTCATCAAAGAATTATAAGCCCCTGAAAAACAAAATTAATTCTGCCACAGGCATGTCTTTACAATACAGTAGTAGAAGGGGAAAAAAATCTGTCTTCTGCTGTTTCCTTAAGCACACACTTACAGTTACAATTTCTTTAGAAATTAAATTTATGTGGGTCCACAGCAGATAATTTGAAAGAGTTTTTGTGATGGCAGTGTTATCTGTTGTATATGAAATACTGTAATTAACAGTTGAACTACTGGCAGAACAGACTTGGTGTCAATTTAACAAGCAGTATTTTTACACCATCAATTTTACCTTAAGCATTAATTCAGGGCACTAACACCTAATATTACAAAAATCTCCAGAAAATTATAAACACTTAATAATATAACCTGTGAACCAAATACATTGTAGCTCTTCACAAGGTATTGTTCCATGAAAATACTTCACCATAATTTACAACAACTGAATAGTAAAAGGTTACAAAAATGAAAGTGAATTGCATGTAGGTATTAACACATTCTACTGGGAAGTGAGAATTTTTGTTTTAGTGTCAGATAACATGAAATACTGTGCATGTAAGGACTGCAAGTACAATATTAATCTAATCAAGCAACATTAAGGCCTCTTTTCATACGTATGTAAGCAGAACTGACAGATCCATTTCCTTCCTTCTGGAGGCTATTACTGCACTGAGAATGTATGAAGGGTGTTCCCAGTGCAGTATCTAGAGAAGTACATATGATTTCTATTTTCATTAAACTTGATTCAGCACAATGAACATCCAGCTGCTGCTCTGCAGGCAATGACTCTTGGGAACATCCATGAAGCTAGCAAACAAACTTCTAAATTTTGTTGTCTTGCTCTGTTTTATCAAAGCCTCCACTAGGGCCTTTATTCAAATTGTAGAGGAGGAGGTGACAGATGTAAAAGCAGTTGGATCAGCTGGTGATGATGAATCATGAGACGAGATGATAATTTTTTTGGTCTTTCTAAAAATAAAAAAAAAAATCTGGAATAATGCCATCTTAAAAGTTAAAAAATGCAAAACAACAAAAAGCCGTCTAAAAGCAATTTATGTAATTTCTTTTTCTTCTTGTCTTTCTCACATTTTCATGCTAGTTTGTAATGACTACAAAATTGTTTTGCTTGAGTCACTCCAACTTAAGAAAAGTAGAGAATAGGCGAGAGAATGTTATAATTATGACTGCCATTGATTAGTCA
>JAWWEW010000088.1:4573024-4584594 GCA_035583185.1 Anabacerthia variegaticeps | reverse complement strand
AACACTATGCCCTCTTCACTCACGGTTCTAGCCACGTGGTAGGAGGAAACTGAAAGTGGAAAGCAGCTGTTTGGAGTCCTACCTGAAGAGTGGCAGAAGCTGCTGAAGGTAAAGGCAAATCGAGTCAGTTTGCAGAACTCAAAGCCATCCAGTTGGCCCTAGATATTGCAGAATGAGAAAGATGGCCAAAGCTCTACCTCTACACCAATTCATGGATGATAGCCAACACCCTATGGGGATGGCTGGATTGGTGGAAGAAGATGAACTGTAGTCACAGAGGAAAACCCATCTGGGCTGCTGACATGTGGCAAGACATTGCTGCTAGAATGAAGAAACTGAATGTGAAAGTCCGCCATGTGGACGCCCATGTACCCAAGAATCGAGCTAGCGAGGAACATGACAAAAACAGACAAGCAAATCGAGTTGCACAAGTCATGGTGTCACAAGTAGACCTAGACTGGCATCATAAAGGAGAGTTGTTCTTAGCTCAATGGGCCCATGATGCCTCAGGTCATCAGGGTAGAGATGCCATCTATAAATGGGCACGAGAGTGAGGGGTGAATTTGACCACGGACGCTATATCTCAGGTTATCCATGATTGTAAAACCTGTGCTGCCATTAAACACGCAAAGAGAGTGAAGCTCCTGTGGTATAATGGACGTTGGGACAAGTATAAATACGGGGAGGCATGGCAGGTTGATTATATCACATTGCCACGGAGTAAAATATACTCAATCCTGACTAGCAAACAAACATGAAAAGTAAAGTACAATCTAAGGTTCTTCATCATTATTGAAGTACATACCCTTTTTTCTTCTTCACAAAAGTCAAACTGTTCCAATTTTCATAATGAAAAAGTATTTTGACATGACTGGTACCTGAAAAGCTAAAGCAAATGATAATCATCACAGTCAGGAGTGATTCAGAGCACATGCAGATAAAACCAACATGGTGGAGAAAGCTCAAAGCAAAGGGGGTCTTTTTCAGACTATTCATAGTAAGGTCAAACTCAGCAACAAAAAGGAAGATTTTCAGAGAATATCCTAAAAACTGCACAGGGGAACAGACACAAGAGTGTTCACTGGAGACAACCAGCTCCATACTTGGATAAACTGTGCCCTGGCTATGATCCCATGTAGAGGGAAGCTTGGTACACCAGTGGCAGGAAAAGGATTCTGTGACTCTAAGTTTTCAAGGTATCACAGCATTTGCCTTAATTTTAGTTAAATTTGTAATAATTCATATTTTATAAGGCAATCTCTCTTCATCATAGTTTTGGGTTGGCTTGGGTTGGTTTGGGTTTTTATGTAGTTTGTTTTTTTGTTTTTGTTTTTTTGTTGTTGTTGTTGTTTTTTGTTGGGTTTTTTGTTTGTTTGTTTTAATTTGGAATAAACAGAACTTAATAGCTTTAGTATGGGCAGAGAAAACGAGTTATTCTTCATATTGTTCATCCCTCTGTCCATGGCGGGGGGGGGAGTTGGGGTGGGGTGGTTTGGACTAGATCTTTGAAGGTTCTTTCCAATCCAAACCATTCATTGAATCTATGGACCCTATGTAAGTACCACACATCCTCCTTGCAACTTCTATTGGCACAATAGGAATATCTTTCAGGCAGTCTTATTGGAAAAAAAAAAAAAAAGGTAAGTTCTAGAAGACAACACCTCAGTTTTCAAGACAACCAATCTACCTAAAAATTTCATCTGCAAAGGACCTTTATCCATCACTGCTGCTAGGCAGAAAAGATATAAATATGGAAAGAAGCCTGACTTTTCAATTTCTCAGTTCTACTCTGTGCAGATAGAGTACCACCAAAATCTAAAGTCTCCTGAACTACAGGTCATACAAGGCCAACAAACTCTACCTAAAATGTGTGAAATTTGCTTGGAGGTGTAAGTTCAGTTGTCAGACATGTTTTACAGTGGAATTAAGTGAGACTGATGCCAGAGTTTACTCCAAGTGAAGAACGAAATGAATCTTGCAAAAGAAGAGAAGGGGCAAATCTAAACCTGCAAAGACATCTAAAAGAGTATGAATATACTCAAAGCAAGAATAAAGAGCTGTTGTGCTCTTCCAAGCTAACTCTGAACTATGTAAGATTTCGACAGGAAGTTTGAAATTCTACTCTATTATCCTTAAAAATGAACATGCCAGGTAGATTAAAACAGAAAGAGCAGCTAGCCAGAATTTCTGGCCATTTTCAGTATTCACAATAACTACCTCCACTATCCACTCCCTGAGCCTGCCTGTACATGGCATTTAAAATGACTTGAATTTCATCAGGTATCTGTCTCTGAATGACAGAACCTTTTATTCTTTGATTGATACTTTACATTTATCATACTGGTAGGACTGATCCTGGTGACCATTTGTAAAGATATTTGCTGGACTTTCTGTCAGTATTTCACATTAGCACAGCAAACTCCATTAACACAGAATCAGAAGAAACATCTCTTGAATGCAAAAGAGAAACTTCTTTTCAAATAACTCTACCAATTTTTCCAAATATTTTCAAGTCAATCCATGGGACATGAAAATCTAAAGCAGTGATTTATATGCTATTTACCAATGCAGACTTCAGAAGAAACTTGAACAAGTCAGCTCATTTTATGCAACAGCTGAATGCATTTTCAAGAGCTTTGATTTATTAGAGGTTCCTTTGATTTTCAACTTTATTTCAATAACAAGGCAAACATGTAAGTGAATTACAGTTAGCATGGGGCATTAGTTGTGTCAATGGTCTTCACATAAGCTGAAAGCCTACTGTAAGAAAAGTCAGTAAATGCAGTGAGACTGGAAGACAGAACAGAGAGCAAGATCTAAAAAAATGTTTGGGATTTCCTTTCACAAACGAAGTATTTTGGATGAAAAATACCATGTTCACAGTTATTTCTGTTCTAGCTAACAAGAAATTGGTATTTAATATTCAGAGTAATGAAAACATATTTACTGGATCCAAACAGAGATGCAGAGAAAGTAAGAAATACATTATGCTTTATGAAATTTTAGAATTTAACTATTTTAAGAAGGTAAGTTCTTTTTTTTTGGATTGGTCAGTTTTTGTTACTGAGGAAAAGATTTGCCACAATAAAGTATGAAAGTATTCTAAGTGAGTTCAGGAGAGATCTTTCCACCTGTAGTGGTCAAAAGTGTTACTTTAAAATTTTCAGTATATTAATAATCTTGGTGTCCAGTTTGGAAATGTGTATACATAAGTACTGTTATTTATGCAATTAAATCTCATTTAGGCCAGTTAATATATAGTCACATATATGATTACTTAATTAGGTCTCATAGATTTTGTAGAACCTCAGTCACTGTACTGTCACAATCAAAATATATACATTATTGTCTCACCTTGCCTAATTGCACTTTTTCAGAACAGTCACAAGAACATTTACCCTTTTTTGATGGATAGGTTGTCACAATACTTTTTCACACCACTAGATTTTACGGAACTTCTGGTATAGGTGAAGGTTACAGCACTAAATTCTGGTCTACATAAATGTAAGAAAAAGAGATTTTCCAGTTTACCCAGAAATTATATCAGCCATGCTGCATACTATAACTTATACAGAATATTCTTCCTATCTTTACCTGTGTGCAATTTGTTACAAATACTCCAAAATTCCCATCTTTTAGTACTTTTAAATAATCTGCCCTCCATTCTTTTTCATGAGGGAAGTAATCTACTAAGTGCTTTCAAGGTATCCAAGAAGAAATAAAGCAAAATAGTATTTACTGTTTTATAAGTCTACAGAAAAACCTAACTGGGTTTTGGCTGAAATTCTTAGTTTTCTTTAAGTCCTCCATGGTTTTTAAATTTACTGTTTTTCAAACAACTTCATTGTTTTATTTCCGGACATCTTCTGGTCTTATGCATATCACATGGAATTATAAAAAAGTAATTTTAGTGTATTCTTTTCTGAATAAAACAAGGAGAACTCAGATGAGATTTTCTGAAGCTGATAGACATGCGCTTTGTAAAATTTTAAGTATTTGTTTAATTGAGTCTACATAATACATCCAAGGTCAAAATACAACTAACCTATTTACAGTTCAAAACACAATATTATTTGGAAGCACAGAGATGGGAAAAGCCTAGTTATTTGTCATAGCAGGAAAGTCTGGGAATCCCTTTGTATTTCTTTGTTTTTACCATATTTCAAATCATTAGCTGATAACAAATTCACTGTCTTTGACAGTAAAATGTATTTGTTCTGTTCCTTTATCATCAGACTGTTTATCAGCAAGATCAGTTCACTATCAGCTTTTTCTTAAACAAACGAGTTAAGAATAAATAATAACTATTAATAATGGAGAACTGTTCAGCAATAGTTGAACATTACTGAACAATGTTTAGCAGCCACATTGACAATTGGTCTTCATATGTGAAACTGTATTTAGTGAATGAGCACATCTGTCACCTCTGGAGAACAAACAATGAGAGCTCGTGAAATTTCATGATAAATCAAATAGGATGGTCTCTGTCAACAGAAAAAAACATAAATTAATTCATAGATATATAAGCTGTGTTCCATGCCAGACAATAAAGCCAGACAGAAAGAAGTGTACGGTGATGACAGATTCTGTATCAAATCTGAATTTCAAAACTTTCGTTCTAGATCTGGAGAAAATTTGAACAAAAGGATAGTTGCAAAAATAATTTAGACAGGACCAAGTAAAAAGGTCTGCAGATAAACAACTTCTAACAAGAATTAATGTTTGGCACAGTTCTGCACTTCAGTAAGTTTTTTAAAAAACAGAGGTAAATGTAGTGTACCGCTCCAAATGTTCTTGGACTTTTTATTTTTTTTTTTGTGTGTGTAACAACACAGATTATAATGCTGATTATTCTAAACCATTAGAATACTATCTCTACATGCATGACATCAGTCAAGACACAAGCCTTCACATGATCACCTGAAAAAAATGTTAGAAAGATTCGATTTTACCTCTGAAGTCTCTGCCTCTACATAGATGGAGTTACTGGTTTCATATTTTGCAAAATTTATCATATATCTTCCAGTATATATGATGTAAATTTATTTGGAGAGAAATATGGAATTAACTTATGTTCTGTAAAAGAATTCATTGTTCCTATAAGTGAGAGAAAAGACAGTGATTTCTGACACTAAATGCAGTACAGGTAGACGCATGTAAATTTATATGGGAGGGTTTGGTACTTCTGGTACCAATCTTAAGACTTTTCTTCAGCAAACACTGTCAGAACTCAAGATTTATTTACTGCTCTCTGTTAGTTTGGCTACATAAATGGGTGTTGAAAGGGCACAATCTCCAATCATTATAATCTCAGTCCTTGTAAGAAGTAGCTAATTATTTTAATAACTAAAGCTGCACTGAGCACCTGCCTTGATCATCTCTTGAAACATCACTGAGGTACTACAAAACACTCAACCCTTACAAGTGACTTAAAATAATGGGAACACTCCCTAAAATAATTTTGTTCAATGGTCTGAAGTAGAAACTAACTTCAGATGAAATGTGGAGACATTAATACATAGCCTTATTATATGCTGTACTCCTATTAAAAATTGATTTCCTAAAAATTAATGAGTTATTATTACTGCCACCTAGAAAAATATCATCAGACTAATTAATTAAATGTATTTTGCTGGGAAAAATTATATGAATTTCAGGATTGAAAGAATGAATTTTGCAATCTGGGTGTTAAAAAATCACTGTGAAATGCCTAAATGAACTTCCTGTATATAATTAATCATTTGCATACTTCAAGGGAAACTTGTAAGTCTCAATAGACTAAAAGATTTGAGGACTCTTCAACATGCAAATGCACAGGTTGATCAGAAGAGAAAGACTGAATGGGAACTACTCACCACTGCCAGAAAGGGTTGCCTCATACACCTCAAAGGGATGACTCAAATGAGTAAGCATGTGGGGCTGGGGTCAAGAAGACAGATTACTTTGCTTGCAAAGGAAAATAAAAGTGGAAGGAAAATTAATACTTGCAGTGAACAGAGATACAGTGAGAAATTTGTATGAGGATAAAGATTCTGCAGTGGTAATGGGGGTGGGGTAGGAAAGGAAAAAAAAATAGAACAGGGGAAATAGGATAAAAGTTTCAAGAAGATACACCTATTTTGCATTTTGAAAATCTGAGAAGTTAAAACGTTTATTATCAGGCATAACACTGACTTAGGATACTAGAGTTTTTGAAGACCAAAGCTTAAAACTTAAAAGTTAGTTTTTTAAAAACATTATTTCAAAGACTCAGTAGATGTTGCAAACATGCATTGAAACATTGCAACTCAAATAATCCTTGCACCAGTAAGGAAGAAAAGACAACTCTGGCTGAACAGCTTTCACAGTTTTTGTACATGAAGTCCCCTGGAAGTACTGTAAGCTCAAAGACCTCACAGACACTGATCCTCTTCTTTCAAATGAGAGGTGGAAATTACTCAGTCTCTATACTGACTGGAAATGCATTGGTGTCACATGAAGAGAGAGGTTGTTTTCTACGACCCAGGGTTCAAAGCCAGTTAGAGCTTTCTACATTTAAGTATTATCATTAAAGCGTTTACAAGTCGGCGCAGAAACAGAAACACCACCACAGCAGCAACCTGTAGCAATCCTATGCATCTCGAATTTTGGATTCATGTATCGACAGAGTTCATGTAAACTGTGCTACAGTAGATGACTCTTGAGAGGAAAATGCAAAGAAGCAACAGAGTACTATATCTTAAATTGGCACAGATGTAAGAACCTTAAAGATAATTATAAAAATGTTAAACAAGACTGATCTGAAATCAGAAATTTTAGCAACTAGCTGTTGAAATAAAATAAACAGATGAATGACTGACTTCTATATTTATAGTTATTGTGGACCTTTGTAAAACACTGTTTTCTATGTAGAACTCTATGCTGGTTATGCAAGATTCCATAACAGGAGTTACTTCCTAGGAACAGGGCAACCATTTAATACCCCTGTCCAATGAAATGTACATTCCCTTTTGCTGCCCACGAGTCCACCTACCACTTAAAGAAAACCATTCTCTAGACTTAGTTGACAAACATCACACAGACAACTCAAAATCCCCTCTTAATTAATCAAAATAAGAGGACCACAGTGTAATTTGCAAATGTTGACTGCAGTAGGTCGAAAGTTTCACAATTCTTCTCTAAGAAAAACCTGGGTCCTGATACTGAGAACAAATTTGACAAGCATTCTTCAGTCTTGTCCCCACAACCATGAGAAATAAAATGCTCATGTTTTACCTAAAATCAGAGATGATGCATTGCAGCTTTTTGGACCTGGCCTCATCCCTGCTAAAATTAACTGAAGCAGATGCTGCCACTCACTTTTTATGTTTTCTAGTTTTAAGTGCCAAATACACAAATGTAGAAAAATTCCATGAAAATAAAGTATTAATAATAGTTTTGATGAACTTTCTTAACTACAATTAAAGTACGCAGTGTCTACAGATGAAAAGTTGGTTGTGCATTTACAGTAAGCATTTGACATGCTGTAGGTGTTATTATTAAACACCTAGACTTGAAAAGTTATTTAAGGAAGATTAACTGAATCTCTGTAAAGCCTTTGAACTTTGCTATGGCAATATCCTGGGTAAAAAGCTTCCTTCATTAAAAAGTTGCATTCCAACCTTCTGGAAATGCTCTTATGTTTTTGTTATCTTCTGCCTGTTCATGAGCCAAAGGTTTTGATGCAAAATATTGCTGATACTAAATAAACAGAGAAAATTCTAATTTGAATTTATTATACCTATTTTTCTTTTTTAATATCAAACATCCTTGTGTCATATTGAGAGGCAGATGCAGAGTGTGAGTTGTTTGCTACAGTGGCATCTGATGTAACAATAATTCATGAAAGAGAATGGACAGCCAAAGGCAATAAACCATTAGACTAGTGAAACAAACATCTCATAAATATCATATTTGATTGTATCTCTGAAATGTTATAAGCTGGTACCTTCAGCCTCTTTGACATAATGATCACGGAGTGAAATCTTGACCTAACAACAGAAGATTATAAAATCCATGCCTGGAAATTATATGAAAAAATCAGACTGGTGTGTTTGTGATTGGACCAAGGCAACTAGTAGAAACTATAATGATGAAATACAGAAAGCAAAAGGATGAAGAAACTCTATTGGAGAGAAATCAGTACAGTAACTACAGTACTGTAGATAAAAATGTCTCAAAAATATGGTAGAATTCTATGACAGATTCAGTGAGCAGATGGGTGAGCTGATGGTGTCTAGGAATATTGTGTGAAGTTGTAACAAGTCTGCTGCACAGCTGTCGTGTGACCGAAGGGAATCTCCACATTCACCAGTGCTGAGGTATTATGCAGACATCACAATGTGGGAAAGGCTACAGGCACTGTGAACAGTTTCACCTACTGGGAAACGACCTGGAAATGGGATGTTGTACCACACAATTCGTAAAGGTAACTAAGAAATACAGACTTCCTGTAACACTGAATAAATTGGCAATAAAATGAAAAAGCACAAATATGGCCTCCGACTCAGTCATTCCAGAAAACAAAATGTCAGCACCAAATATCATCAGTAAGCCAAACAGAATCTCACAAGCTATTGTGAAAGCATATGAGAACAAATCATAAAAAGTTAGTAGATTTTAAGAAATACATAGGATAATTATTAAAAAAAAAATAGAGAATGACAACAAAGAAGATTACAGGTATGAAAAAAATTATCCTACTAAATAGGGGAAGAGACAAGGCAATTCCTCCAAAAAATGGGGGAGATGGAGGGTAAAAAAGATAAAACCCCAAAAAGTATTATGAACACTTCTGAAAGGAACCAGGGATAGTAATTCCCTATTTCTCATAAAAGCAGTTAAGAATTAACCATTTCACTGCAAGTGTAAAAGCAAGAAACCCTCTTTCGGCTAGAGTATTATTTAAACAGTGAAACACATTGGTACAGTGTGCTAAAGGAAATAATTAATGATGCATGAGTTAAAAGGTGAGAGGCCATCAATGTCTCTAAGCAAAGTACCCAAACCACACAGCTCTGGAACACGCTCCTGACTGACCCTTTAAGTTGCTGTCTATCATAAGCTTGAGGGGTATATAGAGAAAAATAATTTTACAATTGCCTTACTTTTAATATATTTTCCTTTTGTATCTACCTCTGCTTACCATTTTCACACAGAATATTCTTGCAGACATTCAAAGGTTTTATGCTTCCATCAATTATCACACTGCCATAGAAATCAAGTGATCTTGATGCTGATTCTGTCTCTGCCCACAAGCTCTCTGCACAAATGCCTCATAATCTCCTTCAACTTATTGGGATTCCTGCTAAAAGGTGAACAGCTTTTTAGCTCTAACTCAGTTTTTTGGATCATCTTGTTGCTTAGAGTTTTTTGCCTATTTCATCTGGAAAAGTTGCTACAACACACTGTAAACTGTGGGACAGTGACTGCAGTGACCAGTCTCTTAGTGTGGTGTGCTATGTCAAATACTTACTGAAATGTAAGAGAGACTTGGACTTGTATTACTCCTAAAAGCCTTACCACCTGATAACAATTAGTTCTCAGGCTCAAAATAGCTAAGAATAAGCTAAGAGTAACTAACAAATAGCTAGATGGCTCTTTTGAAGGAGAAGCACTCATTTCTTACAGAGTCCAACTTGAATAAGAAAGAATTCAAAAACAGTAAGAGGCAAAACACAGAATGTTCACAGAGAGTGAACTGGTGGTCAGATGAGTCAATAGCCTCATGTTCCCATTTGTATTTGTTTTTGCAAGTCATCTGCCATTGCAGCATTTCAAGAACACCTTCATTTACCAATATCATATGTGTTACAGAATGAGTATTATTAGGATGATGCCTAAGGGGTTTTTTATCTTTGATTTTTTAATTTTATAGATTTTAGATGTTAGCATAGATTTAATGTACCAGTGAAATAACTAAAGTAGCTTAATGTTTACACATACGAATTCCATCTTATATCAATCCTTCGGAACTCTAGTAGCTGTTTAGTTTCTATTTCAAGGCAGAATTGCAGAGAAGTGCAATGAAGCCTGCACCAGAAGATAAAGACAAAGACAGAAGGACCTCCAAATCTGGAGCTCTGGAAGGCCTCTAAGGACCTGACATGCTCCGAGGAAGATGATGATGATAAAAGAGGGGTCCCAAGTGCCCAGACTCAATTCCTGATGGGGTGAGCCAGGGGCAGAACAGGGCAGGACCGGGGGGAATAACAGAATGGAATTTGGATGGACATTATTATAAAATCTTGGAATCAGGGACAAAGCGAGGGATCCTGTGGACATGTATTCCTGGAGCCTGTAGGCTCATTAAAGCTCCTGCTCACTTGTCTTATCTCCTACTAAAATTGCCTGGAGTTTTTTTATCTCACTCTTTAAGGCATCAGCACGAAGATACCTCTTGAATGCATGACAATTTTTTTTTTTTTTTTGGAAAGAAGGAGGGAAGGAAGAGAAGGAGGAAGGGTGGAAGGGAGGGAAGGACGGTCCGGGAGGTATTCTAACAATCATTGCAATAACAACATTTTTTCTCACTCCAAAGTAACAAGCCATTTGTTTATGTGTATTTCACATAATGCATCCTATGTCACATCTGTACTTTTCTGAACCAACTAACAACTTTGTTCTTTGCTTATTGGTTCTAAACTTTGCCCTCTTTTCATTCAACTCATGAGTGAGCTGGTTCAGGACAGACAGCATTCTTGAAAGCATAAAAAACAAATTTACTGCTTCTGTAAGAAATAGCTTCAGAGCATTTAGCAACAAAAAAAGTATGCTCCAGAAATTCAGCACTGCCAGGGAATTCTAATACAGTGGGTGAACAACTCTCCTACAAGAATTTACCCATAAAATAGACTGCAGAATCTGAAAACTGCCAAACAAAACATTTAAGTTTGAGGAGAAATAGCTC
Organism: Anabacerthia variegaticeps; assembly: GCA_035583185.1. Taxonomy (NCBI): domain Eukaryota; kingdom Metazoa; phylum Chordata; class Aves; order Passeriformes; family Furnariidae; genus Anabacerthia; species Anabacerthia variegaticeps. Next base: position 4,573,667 of record JAWWEW010000088.1, on the reverse strand, counting down.
CAACAGCATCACTGATGTGTTGTGAATTCTGCTTCAGTGCTACCAGGAAGTGTACCATAACAAAATGACAATACTATGTGTTAGCCCTGGATTAGCACTTGGATTTTGAGCTAAGTAGTCCCTCATTCAAATTATTTATACCTTTGACTTTCAGTCACAGCACCTTTAAATCAAGCTTTCAGGGTCATAAAGGCAGGGCTGACTCCTTTGTTCCCCCAGTTTGAAAGTCAAGCATGCTAGCTCCTTGCTATTGTCACTGCCAGATGGTCTTGGTGGTTCACCCACAGGCAGGGAGAACCACCCACCTTCAACTGGAGCTGATCTTATGACTTATTTTAAGGGGATCAGAAGATGAATTAAATATCAATCTCACCTATCATGTTGAAAAAGCCTCAAAAGACCTGGCCCATGCTTCAGATATCAGCAAATAAAAAAAGCTTCCATATGTGAACCCACACAGATAAAAGACTAAGAGCAAATTTTTTTCACACAATTGGCCCTAAAATATCTACATAAGCTGAGCAACAGTAATTTATTCCTTACTAAAATGCTGAATTTCATCAGACATCAAGCACAGCCGTTAATTAATTGATAAGCTGGATGAAATGGTGAGATCAAGAAGCAAAATTTTTAGTTTTGAACA
>JAWWEW010000088.1:4538302-4571140 GCA_035583185.1 Anabacerthia variegaticeps | reverse complement strand
GTCTAAACACCCCCAGCTCCCTCAGCCACTCCTCATAGAACTTGTCATCCAGACCCTTCAGCAGCCCCTCTGTCACTCATCTCCTCATCTGGGCAGGAAAGAGATTTATATAACAAAAGGCTCATGAGCTGAGATAAGGACAAGGAGAGGTCAGTCACCAATTACTCTCATGGGCATAACAGACTCAACTTGGGGAAATGAATTAAATTTATTATCACTCAAATCAGAATAGAAAAATGAGAAATAAAAATAAAGCTTAAACAACCATCCCCCTCTCCCCCCTTTCTACCCAGACTAAATTTCACCCCCAGTTTTCTCCACCTCCGGCTGCCAGTGGCACTGGGGACAGGGAATGGGGGCTGCAATCAGTTCATCATACATTGTATCTGCCACTACTTCCTCCCCAGGGCAAGGTCTCCTCACATTCCTGCTAGAGTGTGGGGTCCCTCACACAGGAGACAGTCCTCCACAAACTTCTCCAATGTTAGTCCTTCCCAAAGGATGCAGTTCTCAATAAACTGCACCAGGGTGGGTCCCTTCCATGGAGTGCAGTCCTTCAGGAACAGGCTGCTCTGGTATGGGTCCTACAAAGGGTCACAAGTCCTGCCAGCAAACCTGCTCCTGTGTGGGCTTCTCTCTTCATGGGTCCACAGGCCCTGACAGGAGTCTGCTCCAGTACAGGCTTCCCACGGGGTCACAAGCCTCCTTCAGGCATCCCCCTGCTTCAGTTCTGGGGTCCTGGATGGCTGCAGGTGTATATGTGCTCCACAATGGCCCTCCATGAGCTGTGGGGGCACAGCTGCCTCACCATGGTCTTCACCATGGGCTGCAGGGAAATCTGTGCTCTGGCACCTGGAGCACTTCCTGTCCTTCCTTCTCTACTGACCTGGGTGTCTGCAGAGTTCTTTCTCTCACATATTCTCACTTGTCTCCTCTGGCTGCTGTTGTGCTGCCATTTTTTTTCTTCTTAAAAACATTATGCCAGAGATGGTACCACTGGCACTGATGGGCTCAGCCTTGGCTAGTGGTGGGTCTGTCATGAAGCCATTTGGTGCTCACTCTATTGGACATGGGGAAACCTTCTGGCATCTTCTCACAGCACCCAGATTACCAGCTGCCCTGCTACACAAATCTTGTCACACAAACCTAACACAGCTAAATGATAACAGTATTCCATTATGGTCCTAATAAATGATTATTTTATCCCTTCTCCTTAAATCTCTCTTGTAACTTTCAATGCATGCAAATATGACTGTATTGTGTAGATTCCACCCTGACATTATGCAGAAGGCAGCTGGTTGCACAATTTAAGCTTACCCAACACACAGTTGCCCCTTTCACCCTCCTTCACTTTTATATAAGGTCATGACTTAGCTGGTTTGAGCCTTAAGAAACCAGCAGCTGTATACTACATTCCCACAAACACAATCCAAAACAGTCTCAGGCATATAGGAAGAAAGAAACCAATATCACAGCTATCTCTGTTAAGCCACTGGAGTGTGGTTATAGAAGCTGAAGGGAGACTAGAAAGTCACCAGAGAAGCAAAATTAACTAAAAAGTTAAAGAGATGGAACTAGTGAGGGAGTGAATAAGCTAATAGGGAAGGGGACGTTTTATCCTTCTGAGCCACAAAAGAAAAACAGAAGTATTGAACCTGCATGTTGCAGGAGCAGGAAGGGGAATATCAAATGTCCACACAGTTACGCTTTGCCTTCTGTACTTGAGTTTGCACATACTAAGTCAAGTGAGAGGTACCATTAAACTCAAGATTTGCTGGAGTTCCTATCTGTGGCATTGAAAACAATGACAACTTCCTCACCAAAGAGGTGAATGCAATTCCTTACCTGTGTTTCAGGTGGAATTTTAAAACCTCTCTAATCAATGGTGAAAGACAATGTCAGCTCTGGAAAAGAAGGCTTTGAATATATCCAGTGATTTTCAATGCATGATATTCAGTCTATAGAATGTTAAGTTTACATTGTGCCTAATTAATTGCTTTGCTTTCATTAATCATACTAAGGTTTTCAGTTACACCATGAACTCCTAAGTCTACTCACCCCAAATATTAAAAATGTCTGTTATATTTTCCTTTATTTATTTACATTTTATTTACTTAGCACTCCTAAGCCAAATAACACTTCCTCTGCAATGCAGCATGCCATGCAAGGTCACTTCCTGCCATAACCCTCAGGTATAAGGGCCCTGTGTTTTGCATAGTTTTGGTGAGTTGACTTTTGATTTGTGCTAGTAATGACAGATGATGCGTATTTTCCCCTTTCAGTGATGAATATAGCCTTACTACATACCTAGTTTGGGAAATGCACTGACATTTTCCAGCATAAAAGGTTACCTATAAACAGAGATTATTGCATGCAACACTACATTTCTGTCATTGCAATTATTAGGCTTACATTATTGCTGCCTTACATGAAACATTTTGCCAATAAGTGCAACAAGCAAAAAATTTTAGTCCTGAAGACTAGATTGGGCTTCCAGTCAGAAATAATAATCAGTGCTTGCCATGTGATGTTTTTCAATTTTCTGTATGACAAAAACAGCAGACTAAAATTGTTTTTTATAGTTTCCTGAGGGCATTAGCTCTCTCAAAAAACAAGGGCACTGATTTTTCTGGGCATACATGTAAAAGGAAATAATTGGTAAAGCATGCCTAGAAATATGAATCAATTGTTTTACGCACCCATAAAAAAAGCAATATTTTTTGTTATCACTATTGTGACCATTTTGCGCATCAAAAGGTTAATGAATGATCAGATACACAAATTTACAATTCAAAATTAATTTGCAATAGCTGGTGCTTGCCTTGCTAAAAAGGCAACCCACCCAAAGAAGCAAAAGCAAACTGACCCTCTGTCCTAGTTACAGGGGCCGGGATCAGTTTATCACTATGTGGATATGACCAAAACTGTGTATTTTACACCTCTGTAATTTCTGATGGACTGTTAATAATGGATCATTTGCAGCAGCTGCCCAGGGCACACCTGACACCTCAGGCTACAAGCAGGGTATTAAACAACGCTGTGAGGCAGAAGAGTTTTTCTGTCTTCACACCAATGACTCAGCTGTGAAAACTCCTCTTCAGGGAGGCATCAGCACCTTCACACTCAGCCTGGGGGGTTGTGTCTGATAATGAGCCATTAGGAACTGGCACAATAGGCATAATAGGCAGCTAAACCATCAAAGATTCCAAAAATACCCCACGACTCACAGAGTTAAATCACCCACTGTGAAACTCCCTGCCCTGAGGGAGGTACTGGGCATTCCCAGCTGAACATGAGCATATGTCATCTTCCGGTTTTGGGACTTCAGGCACTGCTCATCGGATCCAGAGGAGGCCCAGAACTGCATCAGGGCTGTGACTTCCACTTTCAGCAGAAATCCAATCATTACTTTGACAGAACTGCAACGATCATCCTCACCAACAGGTTTTCCTTTCCTTTTACTTTGCACCCAGGAGGATCGTGTGATGCTCAGCACAAGAGCTCATGAGCACTGTTCTGTTCTTGTCCCAGGGTGCTGGGTTATACATCTGCCTTTGTGGGTTAAAACCAGTTTTCCTCTGTATCATTGTATTTATTGTCATCTTTTCAGTAAATTGTAACTCTGATTTGTATTCTTTCTTGATTTGGGTTCATTTCTTCCACTGGCTTACTTTTAAATGAGCACACCCTCCAGCTGTTCTGAAGACCAAAACAATAAACTCCTTTGAATTAAGTTGAAAAAAACAACTTTAAAATGTGTAACAACCCCTCTAGAACTATATGAAACAAAAATAAGCTAAACAAATCCCTTATCTGAGCCCTCTGAATATGAATTTGCACACATAAGTAAATTGGATGTCCAAGCCTAGACTTCTGTTTATATGAAGAGTTTAACTTCACTGCTATTGTAAAAATTAATTATCTACTAATTTTGCCTACCAGAATGATATTCTATATACCTAATTGAAACAGTAGGATTTTTAACAATGTAATGTCTTGAATAGAGACACCTCCTATCTTAAAATAAATTCGTATGTCACCTCTTTGAAATGTAATTTAATTTCAAACCAGACACTTAAATGCTAAAAAAAAGAGCTTATTTAAATCATTTTCCTCAGCTATCTTTTAGTCCAAACCTACTTAACTGACTGACCTCATGTTAATTAATTAGAAACCAAGTGAATTATTAACTTGCCAAATACTTTTTTAACAGGAGTATATATCAGCAGAGTTTATTTATACACTAATTAGCAGCTGTGGAATAAAGAATGAAAAGGCGTAAAATATAACTGTCATACTGAGAATGAAAGAAAGAAGCAGATAAAGTATCTCTAAAAACATCATTGTGAGAGTTAGTGTCAGCTTTTCTCTTCCTCTAAACACAGAGTTCATATTTTTCACTTCTATAACACTTTCCTCTCTTACCATACATATTTTCAGCCATCAGTTTACTCCCAAGAGATACAAGATGATTATCAATGTGTAACACATCATTTATTGTTAAGTCCTGTCCTCCTGTATTCCCCTGTTCTCCTCACCTTGACTGATTTTACTATTATTTAAGAAGCACATTTTGCTACATGATCTGTGGAGACCTGCTCATTTTGATAAGGGAAAAACCACTGAGATCCTAGGGGATACACAGGGCAATGACTAGATCTGTTTAAAAGAAAGAAGTATTTAATTATATTTAGAGGAGTACATAGCTTATTTGACAGAACTATATTGCTATTCTTTCTTTGTGGACATCCGTTCTGTGAGACATTCCAGAAAGAGTTTAGACAGTATCCTTGCCCACAGCAGAGTGGATTTACTGTGGACATATGGCATCACTTCCAGTCACATGTTTCAGTCTTCCTTAGATGAATGTTTGCTCCTAAAGTGTATATTAAAATTGAAAGAGTGAAGCATGAAAGATCAGTAGGAATACTGGAATATGCACATAAAGATGTGCACACACACTTACCCATCAGGATCTTAGAACTGTGAGGCTTTGATCATCAATCAAAAAATACAATCTATAAATTATGATCAGCAGACATATAAAGCAATAAATGCAACCAAGGAATTTCAAAGCAGTCCTGATGCCAAAATGGTTTCACAGACATAATTCACTGAATAGTTTTTCGAGCAGCACACATTTTTCAAACCCCATTTTTTCCACAGAAGATGCTGAGGGGAAAAAAAAAAAAAGGACTAAATTTATCTAGTTTATACTTGCATTACTGCTGCTTGGCCAGACAATTGAAGAGTCTTGGAAATAAAATGGTTCTGACCACTGGATATCACTCTTGACTTAAACCTTGTTACATTAACAGTGTGTTTCTGGCAAAATGAAATTTTGGAGGTTTCTATCACTGTATCTAAGACGCAGCATGGCTAACCTTCAGAGGAATGACTGAAGGCTGAAAATGCTGCTCTGCCAGTAAATTTCTGAATAATCTTACTTATTTCTTCCTGGATTTTGCCTCAGTTTCCCAATGTAAAAATCACTAGTAAAATGAAACCATACTTTTTTATCCCTAGAAGATAAAAGAACTAATATTAAGAACTAATACAATAGAAGACCTGTGGCTGAGTAGCTCTGTGAAAATACTGTGGCCAATACACATACAACCTAGGAAATAAAAGTAATTTTTATAATAGTATGGTAGTATATTGTATTATAATACAGAATTACAGAATGGTTTGGGTTGAAAAGGACCTTGGAGACCCTCTAGTTCCAACACCCCTGCCATGATCAGGGATACCTTCCACTAGACCAGGTTGCTCAAACCTCCATCCAACCTGACCTTGAACACTTCCAGGGATGGGGCATGCACAATTTCACTGGGCAACCTGTGCCAGTTCCTCACCATCTAGACAGTAAAGCCTTGCTTATGTCTAATCTAAAACTACCCTACTACTACTGCAGTAGTACTTTTTAGGACTGTTTCAGTCCTCTTTTCAGTACTACTACTGTACTATCCTGTAAGTAACATGCTTTTTTTTCCCTAAAGAATCCAGATATCCTTTTTGTGTCTGGTCTCCACAACCACAAAGAAGACAAGGGAAAATCAGGTGGGGATCCCTGGTCACCCCTCCAAGAGCCCCTGACTGGGCTCCCTGAGTGAGAGTCAGAGAGCAGACTGCCCCATCAGCAATCTGTCAATTCTCGCTGCATCCTCACAGATGCGCGGGGTTCTGGCCAACAGAGCCATGGGTCTTTATTAGGAAGAGTGTTTTGGGCTTGTAAAAGATTTGTCACAGGATGTTCAGGGGAAGAATCAGGAAAGATCATGGTGGATAGGAAGGAAATATGCATGGGGGTGAGTCAAAAGAGCATGCTAAACAGACATTAAAAAGGGGGATAAAAGGAGCCACTGATATGCAAACAAGGCTAATCGGTACACTTATCTTAAGTGTACTGTGCCCGATCAGTGCAGTCTGTGTTGTCTCCTCATTAAACCCCATTTCTAACTGTTCCTGGGCAAGGGACACTATTCTGCATGCATCAGTGTGTATGGCAATCTACAAACCAAACAACTGACGAGGAAACCACTCATCACAGGACCTGATCTGTCTCTGGAACATGCACATGAAGACAACCTTTCCCTCTTGCTTTCTCTCAGCCTTAGGTTTGGTATTGTTTTTTGAGCGTACTGCATTTTCAGGCCAACTGACTTCAACAGTGTTAGTCTTTTAGAATCACACAGCTTCCTACTTACCGCATCTGGCACGTGAGAAAAGACTTATTAGCAATAAGCAAAAAGAATGGACATGAAGCCACAACTCCCTAATAGTTTCCTTCATGTCAAAAGCTCACTTGGGAGCATTAACAGATATACTAGATATAATGTTAATGCTATAAACTCTAACGCTGGTCAGAGTTGCTTCCCAAATAGCCAGAGTTGTCCTTCAACAACATTCGTTGTTGAAGCATTTGTCATCTTCTCCTACTTCCTGCTTAGGGAAAACACATTGAACAATGTGCAATTAACTGTAGCAATGGCCTAAAATATGACCAAGCATTTCCTAGCAAACATACCGCAAGTATTATTCAACTGTGGTGATGACTGCGTTAAACACCTTGGTTAATGAGAAACCTTGCGTAGGGTAAGTGACCAAACTCATTGCAACTAGAACCACGAAAAATGGACAGAAATCCAAAGGTTAAGGGAAACAGGTGGAACTGACTACTGGTTTTGTTATGGACCTAACTATAGAAATAACAAACACTTAAGTCTGTCACCTTGTATTTCTCATTTCAACAGAAAATTCTATTTAAATTTCCTTCCAAAATACTACCAGCCCTACTTTTCTGATAGCACTGTCTTAATGCTGGCTCTGAAATGAAAATATTAATATATCCTATTCACACTGGTCTTCCATGAATTGAAGACTCAGTAGTTTGAACTTCTCCATTTCCTATTTATTCACCTTCTCTCGAAGTACAGGAATTCTATTATGTGTGTAAACTGATCACTTCCTATGCAGCCTTATTAAGCCGTCTACTGCCTTACAGATATCTGCCTTAGTACAGTCAATGAATTTGATACATGCAAATAATTGCCTCACGAATAAAAATACACATACACAAAAGCCCCAAGTGGTGGAACAGTTTGTTTATCACTAATAGTTTGCCCAGCTTTTTTTTTCCTAAAATCAGCCAAGACACTGGTTTTCTTTCTGATGGAATAGCAGAGATTTCCTATAATGGCATGTTTCCATTGAGAACACATGTAAATTCTGTCAGTTTGAACCTTCAAACTCCTGGGCAAGGAGATTTGCTTGTTAATTTAATATTGAAAACAACAATAACAAAACAAAATAGAGAACAAAAACAAAAAACCCCAAGAGGAACCAAAGAAAAACCAAAAGAAAAATCAAAGAAAAATAGGATAAATTCCCTATATCCATATAGAATGAAACAGTAGAAGCTGCAGGATACTACCACAGATAGTGTGTTTACTGTCAGATTTCTGTGTTTTCTACCTTCTACAGGACTCAACAAGTGGAAAATATGAAAAGCCACTGCCACCAGTCAAATCAAGCACCCCCAAATCATACATCCCCTTTTCATTTCCTTATAGATCTGCAGCGTGAGGTACCTTGACACAGTTATATCTATAGAAAACTGCCTGTAAAACTTGTTCATTTATACCTGTGCTGCAGTATAAAGCAGACTACTCAGACAACAGAATAACGCAGTGAAGCATCCATCTCCAACTTTACGTGTGATTTCTGCACTGGACCACAGCGTTACTTTAACTTGTCTGTCAGCTCTGAAGACATCATGTCTTTTCCATATAAAAACACTACTATAGAAATAAAGGGAATCTGAGTATTAAATACCCTTTCTGTCCTTCTAAATCAAAGCAAACTTCGTGTTTAATAACTGTCTATCAAATAAAATTATCCGCATATGCGTCCTCCTCTGTTTGCTAACTGCGTTCACCATACCTCTCATCTCTTTCTGACTGAATACAAGATGGAATTCACTATATGTTGCACTTCTAGAATTTAATGGTTGTGGTTTGTACCATGAAATTTAATTTTAAATAAATACTATACACCTACCAATTGTGGAAATGAAAAAGTCATAAGCAGATCATCAGAAAGCTCATCTGTGTTAAAATTTAAGCAATAAACTGAGATGTGACATGAACTGAACTGCTAAGCTGGATTCAGAAATTACTAAAATGGCTATTGGAGGACATATAAAATACATTTGCTGTTTCAACATATGAGTACACCTGTATTTAGTGAATTATGCATTTTTCACTGCCAGCTTGTAAGAGAACTATATTGTTTTTAGACTTCCTTATTTGATATTAGTAGGAGGCATGTAAACAGAATTGGAAAAGAAGCAGGATCAGAGGGTGTATAAGGATTTTGATTCACAAGCACTGGCTTTCCAACTAACACCAGACTAAAATAAAATCTAATTAATTTAATATTTCTGTTTCTTACATCTGATTTTAATTCTATCAAGAATGTAATAAAGAATGGCTTTACATAAAGCAAACTGACTTCAAGTGAAACGCACAATATCTAAGCATAAGATATTTCTTATTTAATAAGCACCTTTTAGAAGATATTTTATTACTTCTGATGGGTAATTTGTAGTTTCTCTTATTTTCAGGAAGAAAAAGCATCCATGTGTTGTTTTCTTTAGATCTCTACTTCTCCTGATAAAAAATATCAAATAAATAGCCATGAGGAGCAATATTTTGCTCAAAGGAAAAACTGATTATTGCAACTATCCTCATCATAAGAAGCCATAAAAAGAACAAAATTAGAAACAAAGTATACATCATTAGCATATTAAGCACTTTCCCCTTTCCCACATTGAGAAGGCAATATTCTGGCATGGCCTAAATAGGCTACATTTTGCCGGCTTGAGCTAAGAATTTACTCTTCCTGTCAGTGAACTTCTGTATTACATCATAAAATCCAGTGGCCAATACCGGATCCATCAAGTTTTCACGCATTCAGAAAAAGCCTTATTCACGTGGGTATCACTCCATTCAATGCCAACAGCTTGTGTGTTTGCACTACTCTGCTGCTCTCTCACTGTCATGCTGGATGAAACTTAAGCTCACAGCAGTATCACTGTGGCATGAATCCTGGCTAAGAGAGTAAGATGAGAACCCAGAATAGCACTCACATATATGTGAGAAAAATACTTTCTTAGACTTGGTGGGATGCACATAACTCAGTCCAGCTTCCTGGTACTATTACAATTTCTTTTTTATTATTATTTATTTTTAAAATCTGAAGTAGTGTTCTGGGTCCCAACTCCACCATTCCATACTCTCAGCTCAAGCATGAGGAAGCTGCACTGGCAGAAACTCACTAGTGCATGGAAGAGGCTCTGCCCCATCCCTGTCAGCCATCTCTTACTGCTGGTTTTTAGTATCCTTTTGAAGCTATTTCTTTTGCTTCTAATCCTTAGAGTTCTAAAATTTTTCAAGTCAGAAAGACAGAAGACATTTTGAAACCTGCAGTCAAGGATAACTTTCAATACATCAGCAGAAAAATGCGACGAAAAATTGATCATGAAGAAATTGTAATGGAATTTAAAAAATAATATTCAGTAAATTCCGGTTATAGGAAAATTCAGTCTTTTAGCACACAGCTATTTTTCTGTAGTATGCACAAGAACTGTTTATGAAAATCAGTAGATATCAATTTTCTTCTATCTTGAATAAGATTACTAATGGAGAAACAGGCTATATTAATTATTTTTTGCCCCATCTTTGCTGATGTTTGAGAGTGTCACAGATAATCAATTTTCACAAGACCTGGTAGAAAGATTCTGTTCAGGATTAGTATCCCAAATATCTGTATCCACAGGAAGCCAACAGATAGTCTCACTGACTTCAAATAATACTCTTAGTTCCACAGAGTGCAGATGTGAAAGTCATAGCAAGAAGGTACTGTTGAAATTTATAACACATTCAATACCAATTGCAGTTTCCAGTAGGAAATAACATTCCCTCTTCATGTACAAAGAATTCTCTTTTACTTTGAGTAAAGCAAGTAAGAAGTAATTCAGTCACTCATTGATCTGATGATGCCAGATGAAACTCCACTAGCCACTTCTCATATTAAGTACATTTTCATGCAACTTAGTAAATGGACTCTTGTCTCAGTGAGTATTTAGTCAAGACCTTTTTGAATGAGCCCAGAAAGAGTGAATCAATTATATTAATTAGAAATTTCATGAAAAATACCAATTATCTGCTGTTGAGCACTCTGGCATGTTTTGCCTAGCCAACATCTGTGTTTTTAGACTAAAATGTTCTTTGAGGCACAGACTGCCTTATGCAACATTGTTCATGCTTAGCAAATAAACAGTATATGTTCTACTGATTCACTACTGGAAAGTAACTGTCATCTATTAGAGAAATTTTTTCCTCTCTGGTTTTAAATAGCATAGTAGAAGGAAGTAAGATTTAGCTGTTGATGTTTACTAGAATAACAACTTTCAGTTCTTTATTGTGATATTTTCAGTTCATACTTCAGGTCTTGCTTATAACCGGGAAATGGTTCATTTTCAATTACATTAGGTCTATTGAGCTAGACCAATGCAACTGAAAAATTAAAAAACCAGTAACTTAGACAAAGTTTAAGTCTTTATGCTCCACTTTTTTTTGCTATCTTTCAGAATTAAAAAATCAGACAAATGTCATGTGGCCAGCCAATGAAAAAAAACCTTATTTTTTGCTCCCACATTTTTCAAACACAGGAAGGAACAGAATTTTTGTTACACATGGAATGGAAATTAATTTCTGCCATCATAAATTTTGCATATGCAATTAAGTTATCTTTGAGAATTGAGTCTAGTGGGAGAAACCTCCAAACTCCAGCAGCTTGGGATTTTTCTTTATGGGCAGAATAATTAATACATCAGTTCCTGCTGAGAATGTGATTATGACCAAAGTGATCAACACATTTGTGTAAGCACAAACATGAGAGAGCTACTGACTATAGCTTGGGGGTGAAGACATTTAATTCAATGCTATTTTAAGACAAATTAGACAAGCAGCCAAACCATTGTGCCTTGTGTTGGTACATACATACAGACCTAAGTAACTTCTTCGACTTTGTGGGTCATGGGAGGTAAGAGAAAGATAAGGAAAGCAAGTAAATTGTGTTTGGTACTTTGCTGCATTCTACAGCCTGCCACTGACATAGTCTGCTTTTTGCAATGTTATATATATGTGTGTGTGTGTGTGCATTTATGTATATATATATACACATATATATAAATACATACTCATACAGATATATCATGTTTTCTATACCACAGAACTTACATACACCCACACCACATTCAAAGGCTAATTATTTTGTTTAAAACGGATTTATAAGAACTATACAGGAGGAAACCAGATAGGAAGAAGCTGACCAGAACTTGGCTGTTGAAGAAAGTTCTGTAATGCTCCAAACTGAATTTGAGATGGAAGCTGCTACTCCTGGTATTTCTCTTTTTGTTCTTTTCACTGCTATAAATTACAATCTAACAATAAAATATTTTACTGGTGGCTATCTTAAAAAAGTGTCTATGACCTCAAAAAATCATGGAATCCACAGGAAAAAAACCCACCAAAACATTTTCATATATTCTACAAACTGATACAAAATTTAAAACTCAGGATGGTACTTCCACAAATATAATCAGAAGCAGCTGGTTGCCCTTGGCCTGGTTTCCTTCATCCAAATTCAAAGTCAACTGAATAAAGTTGGATATAAGATCTTGTAGAAATCTGTATGGTATAGTCAGGATGAGTGCCTTATTAATATCTATATCACTAGACAGTTTGAAACCCTTGCATAGCAGAAGCCAGCACGTAAACAACAACACCAGTGAGGCTGGAGCATACATGGATCAGGCTCAGCCTAGTAGGCAGTTTCAGACTAACACTAACCACAGGAAATCCAAGTTTTTACTTCCTGGGGGAAAAAAAAAAATAATCCTGGAAGGCAAAAATCTATAGAGAAGACTAATATAACTCACTAGACCAGCACATTGATGTAATAAATGTGCTGACTTGTGCAAAAATTAAATTTTTGAACTTTGAGGTGACAACACTATTTCTGCTCAGTGTTTTGCTTCATTTTAAAGGGGAAAGGCTGTGGAGGCACAGGATCTCTCTCCGTCATGCTACAGATGTGAAACAAGATGTTAAACATGTGCTTTATCTCCATGTAAAAAGACACTATCACACAGAGTAAACAAAATATATGTAAACTATTATTTTATTCATACAGTAAGTATACTTGAACAAAGCCCAAGTATTCAAATATAATTGAGAGCTAGTTAAATTTTGTTAGCTTCTGCAATAATTTCCATTTGCAACTATTTCCATTCCATTTCCATGGCATTTTTTTCAGACACAAGACTCCCTTAATTTATCTCAGATAAAAGAAACAAATTGATTCTCATTTTCCACCTAATGCTATCTATTACTAATTGTAATCATTCCTTCCTGCACAATAACACTTAAAAGATACAGAAAAACTAATTCCTAAAGCATTTTTAATGCAACTTCCATTCTAGGCAGTATAATAACATTAAAAATCTCTGATGCACTGTGCAAATGGGTAGAGATTCACTATGCCTACTCTGGCTTCTCAGGGAGAGTGGAAGCAATATAATATTGATGAGGTGGGATCTGGCAATGAAGAAAATTCCCTTTTTCTGAAGCAGCCAACTGTTACAAACTAATTCGCAGAGCTCTCTCTCCTCTGACAAGTCCCTTCAATGCAGCTTCCACTGACACAGAAAGTGACAGGCTTAAGAGCTGTGTCTCCAGCACCATCTCTGCCAATGTCCTTGTGGGCTACCATGGTGGACGATAAAACATCAGAAACACTGATGTTATTTGAGCGTCCAGCCCAAACAGCTACATCCGCAATGTTGCATACACACAGTTGGATACACACTGAAATCATTACTGTTTTATTATTTTTTTCTTCCCCTTGAAGCAGGGGGAGAGAGCATTATGAAAAAATTGGGTCCTTGTTAGCAGTGTTGGCAAGAGATTCACTCCAGAGTCCCAGCAGAAGCGGGGCTCCTGGGAACAGAAGGCAGCGGTTGCTCTGGCAGGCAGCAGTGGGGTCCCCAGGGTCAGCTGGGACGGGCCGGAGACACATGCGTATCTCTGAGCAGCCTCCACTGACAACAAGGCTGTGCTCCCGGAGGAGCAGAAGGCTGTTGACTGCAAGATGAAATTGGAGTAGGAGCTACTGGTAGGGAGCTTGGGGAAATCATGTAGATGCTGTTGCCCTGGCAGGCAGAAGAGGGAGGGAAACACTTGTCTCCTGTGTTTCCAAGACAGAAAGTATCTCAGTATTACTTCTAGGGGAGAGAAAAGAAGAGCCCCCATTTTGCAAGTAAATATGCATAAATAATTTATATGCAACACATTTCACTCACATTATGTCTATGTGCAGGAAGAAGCTATGATATTTCATAAATTGTTCTGCTGCTTTTTCCAACCCTGTTGCAAGAACTTTGTGAATCTGACTCTAAAACCTCACTTGCAGAAGCAGCAGTGGTCACAAAGATAATTTTATAAACAAGACTTATTCAAAATTAACCTGCTCACCTCAGTGAGGGATGAGTCCTATCTTCAGTTAGACAGTAGAATTATTGAACTGTCTCTGAAACAAATTTGCATCATAACACAGCTATAAAGAAAAAAAAACACAAACCCACCCTCCAAAAAAAAAACTGAACCCAAACCAAAAAACAAAATAAAACAAAAAAAAAAAATCACAGCCAACTATAAGAAATCCTAGATACTCAGATAAACATGCATGAGAAGGTTAGTTAATTCTATAAAGAAATGTACTTTTGCCAGTTGGATAGTGAAAGTTGAGTTTAAGGAGGCAGAGTCAACATGTGGCTCACCCTGTTTCATTTATAGTTCTCACTATATGCCAAAAAACTCAGCTGTGTTATACCTGAACTAAGCATGAAGAGAAAATATTGTTTATATGAAAAAGTGAATGTTTGAACTGCTTGTTTTGAAGAAGTGATTAAGATGAGTACTTATGAAGATCATGAATTGTAGATGAAAACTTGAAAAACATTGGGATATTCAGTGAAACTTACATGCAGTAAAAAATAACTAACTTGGAGACTAATTAAACAAAAGGATTTATTTCCACATAATATGGAACACAAGAAACAAATTAGGATTAGATATAATTCAAAATAATGTTACCATTCACAGTTCTGTTAGACAGGATTGCTATGTAAGCACACAATTATGCTTCTGCAATATGCCAGACATTTACTATGCAGGTAACGCTGAAACTATTACATTAATATCTTCTCTAAGATATTTTGAACATTTGTATAATGGAGGAAGCATTACTCAGAGATAGGATGTTGTCTGGAACATGTTTTCTGACACTTATATACCTTAACACATAACCATTTCCACTTTCTATGTTCAAAGGCACAATACACTGCAATATTCAGGAAATATTTCATAAAGACAAGCAGAGAAGCTATGCATTAGCTTTACCAAATGCCTAGGATTAACATGATCAGGTTAAGAGATCTCAGAAACATAAGCCTATTTATGCCTAAGTCTGTTTGGGAGATCTGCACTGTAGTTTCACTCCCTGCTCCAAACTTTCAGCCTGATTCACTTTGTAAAGAGCTGTGCCACATTGCTTAGGAAATAAAAGTAGATGTAAGTTGTACATGTACTAAAAGTAGTAAATGTAAGACATTGATGAACAACTCTTCAAGATATTTATACCTGAACAGTCACTTCTAGAAATGTGTACACAATTGTGCCATTGATGAGCAGCTACCTGCAGCACTAGCAATCCTCTGTGTACTCTACACTAGAGAGATGTTGCAATCTACTTGAGTCTAGATCTTGTGGATGCACAAAAGACGATAATATGCACAGTACTTTCACTCTCCTCAAATTGTGTGCAAGGGGTACTCAGACTGTACTGCTGGGTGATTAGATTATACTGATGTCCTAGTGGATAAGGTGTTGGTTTCTTCAAAAATGAAAAACAAGGAGTTTAAAACTGGAACAATGTTCTTTCCCTCCCTGAGCTTCCAAGCAAAGCTGTTCCTACAGAAGGCAGCACCCCTTCAGTGGATGAGATGTTACTCCAGTGGATGAGGGGAAAAATAGTACTGCAAAGTTCCCCAAGCTAGCAATAAGGTATCAAGGCACTTCAGACACATATTCATTCAAAACCTGTGGCCTTCCAGACATGGTCTGGCCTGTAAGCCAATTAGGGCCTTGTACTGCCTTTTTTTTTTTTTTTTTTTTTTTTACATGGAAATTTGTATTTCAAACAATGCCAAAACACTTGTGAGAGCCTCCCTCACTGAAAAGTTCTGTACAAAAGACTTTTAGAGAGGGGGAAAAAAAAATTGATAAGATGCACAGTATCTGTGTACATGTTACTCAGAATGCCATGAAAGAATGACAGTGAAACATTGTAAATATTTACATAACAGAGTTTGTCTTGCATTAAAAAAAAAAAAAAAAAAGATTCCACAAAAACTAAAACAAGATATGGATGGGTGAGAACAGCAGAAATGAGGTGGGCTGACTGAGGGATGTTCCAGTATTGCTGGCTGCTATATGTTTTGCATGCTATGAGATACTGTGAAACATGCATACACTTTCAACTTACATGAAGGTCACTTTAGCAGAAGGCAGTGCATTGTTCACTTCTAATTCCATCTGTTTTTTATATATTGGCTCTGGATTTAATTTTCACTTGTGAAGCAAACAGTTGAAATAGCTTTCTGGTTTCTATGTGTCTTTGAAATATGTTACTAATTTTCTTTTTAATTAGGAACAAAATCATTAAGATTTTTGCACTAGTAATTTTTAAGAAGTGCCCTAACTTTCTCTAAAACCTTTATTCATTTCTGTGAGAAATTAAATCATCACTAGGTTTTGGGTGAAGGAAGGGGGCAGGAAGGGAAGCAAGAATTTCTATAATAAAGGACAAAGGAAGATTAAAAAAAATACTTTAAAAGCAACTTTTAGACTAGATTTCCTTGGAATATCTTTGACAGTTGAAAGAGAGCTAATGCTCAGTATATTCTCCTTGCAATACTGACTTGAATTTTTCTTCTCTGTACTCATGGTAGAGACTAAAAGGATACTCAGATCTTTGATTTAGATTCCAGTGCCCTGTCTTTCCTGAAGTTTTCCCTCAACTTCTTAATTTACAAATGTTTTTTTATTTTCTTTTTTCCTTATCAATTGCATGTTGCCTTATTGTGATGAACCCAGATTTCATACCTCATTCTTTATTTTTTTCAGACCCAAGAACCATTCAAAAGAACAACAATACCTCCCATCTAAGTCATAAAGAGATGTCCGGATATGTATTTTAACATCCTGAGTGACACACTTTTCCTGCTACTCTAACCTACACAGCAAATGGCTAAGTGTATAAAGTGAGAAGTTTGATCATTTATCATCTTGACAGTTGTAGTCTGGCTTTTGGCTCCACTAAACCCCTAGATCAGTTGGATTTAGTACAACTGTTCACAGTACAGGACACTGTGTCTGGCTATACTTGCAAAATCCTATCCTTCTTCCCATCTTCATGGAAGATGTGAACACACATTGAACAGAGAAGGAGTGGAAAGACATCGATATTTCGAAAATGAAGTTCCTAGCCTGAATAACACTGAGATAATGTTTTACAGCTTTTGAGTATTGCAAAAATATCATTATTCAGTTTGGTTGGCATTAGTTGGATTAATAATAATTGTTAAACTGTGAAGATTATTAATAGGTCTTGCTATATTAAATTCCACCACAATTCTGACTGAGATTTACAGAATACAAGTCAATTAAATAGGGTTCCTTTTGACAGACGGAAACAGAAAGATTTGTGCATATAGAAGGAATAATTCATGGCAGACAATAGGTGGATTTTCCTTTATATTCTATTTAAATAATTTCTGGCAATCAGCATCTTTTCCTACTATGGTGGCAGTGGTTCATACACAGGGGAAAATATATGGATTAGGGAAAAAGACCAGTAGAGAAGAAGGGATTTACAGTTTATGCAAGATTTTCACTTTCATAATATAACTATTAGATTTTACATGGCTTCCATAGAAGCTGTCTGCCTTCCTCTCTGCTATCATCTCTGCTCCTGACATATCAATAGATGGCTGTGACAGTAACTCACATTTACAAGTAAGCAGTCTAAGTCCTGGTTGAATAATGACTTACTTTAAGCAACATGGGACATTGCAAGAGACTTTGAATAATCATTCCACTAGTGTCTGTTTTGACTGGGAACACCTTCCTGTTAGCTAAATACCATGTAAAGTTTTTTTTCAACTGTTTGATATCTTACAAATTACCCTCCTTCCTTTTACTCCTTTCCAGTATAAGAATTTAAAAAAAACCCAAACAAACAATAATCTGAGGGCACGTGATTTAGCTAAAAATTTTACTTCTCTTGCAGTAGAAAATGAGAAACAATCCCTTGTGTTCTGAAATCTAGACACGTGCTGTCAATTTTTTAACAATTTTTTTGATTTCCACAAAAATAGATATTCTATTAGTTAGTATTCATGTTCATATACTTAAAATTGTCTTTTAAACTAAATGCTGCATCTATAAAGTAGCTCAAAATATAGTCAATTACATCTCTTCCTTGAACACAAATAATCTGCCTAATCACTAGTTGAAATTAAGAAATGAAGCCATAGAGGCAATAAAATCTCTATTCTCAGAAAGCCCTTCTGCTCTCAAGAAGCCCTTTTGCTTTGACTTCAAGCCAAAGTATCACCAGAAAGACTGTCTGAAAATTTGAATAAAACACAAAGTCAATACTGCTGAACACTCTGTGCTGCTCAAAATTATTATTAAAAAGCATGCATTAAAATATCCAGTACTTCATACAAAATATCCAGTACATCCAATTACTACTTATTCCAGTAACATATATGTATATGAAAAGTAAAACATTTAGCTGAGTCCTAGAATAAAAATCATACACTCATAGAATCATCCTTATATTTGTAGGAAATTTGCCTCAAATTCTTGACATTGCATTATTGTTGTAAAAAATTTAATGAATTATCATAGGTAAGCTGTAGGTGTCAAAAATATGCCATAATATGCTACCTTTTAATAAGAACAGTATATTTTTATCTATTTCATCACTTTCCAAATTGAATATAGTTCTGAGAACCTTCATTTTGTACCATGAAACTGGCAAGCAAGGACTTTATGAATAATGTGCAGGTACTCTTAGGTGGTATCTCCCTAGTGGGAGTCACAGTTCAGTTCTAAGGCTTGTGTTAAAAAGAAGGCCGCTTTACAAAACACGCAAACAGAGCATGTTTGCTCTGCCAGTGTATCTGCATCTGTGATAAAATCTCCAGATATGTAAGAATGATGTTAAATGGCAGCAGATAGTAGTAGAAACGAACCTAGGTGACCCAGACTTTGCCAGTCTGAGACTATAGTACTGTATTTTATTATTTAACTAGAGCAACGACAATGGAGAGAAAACCCTAGAAGTAGGAAAGTACTTTGAGTTTGCTTTATTTTGTTTCTTGTATCTGATGAAGCCAACAGCATTACAGTGGAGGAAAGCAAAAAATTTTGTTTCAGCCAACCCTGATGAACCCCTACAGGCTGTTGCAGAGATTCCCAGTGATTTTAACTCACTGATAATGCTTTTTGGGGACAATGCTGAGATTATGAGGGCTTTCCTCCTTGTTATGTTTGAAAATATGTTGGAAGCATAGCTACTTGCTAAGTTTGAATTTGATATGGGTAGGTTAGGATACTTTTATGCTCCTTTGTTTCTATGTAGCACACATACATGAGGGATAACCATTTTACTTCTGATCTGTTATAAACACATATGAGATCTGAACAACTCAAAAGATATAAAGAAATATTGGCAAACTTTAGGGGGAGACAATAGATGGTTTTTGGTTAAGGACTATGGGTTACAGGCTTTTTGTATCTTCAGAAAGACACTGATGACATTTTAAGGAGATACCAGTTCTATCAATATGTATATTTTGCACAGTTCTCCTCAGATGAGGACTAGGAAATCTTTTCTAGCCTACATTTGATCTCAAATAAATGATTACTGGAAATGAAGCCCACTGGATGAAAAAAAGTAATCATAATTTGGGTACACTTCTTTAAGTATTGTTCAACTTAAGTTGTATTTTAAATCTTGTTCTACATACTCTGCACACACAAAACAAGTGATCATGAAATCCTGATTTCTATTTGTTTGATAAACTGCTATTCAGATATTCAATATACTTTGATTGCTCTAATCAAGTAGCACAATGACACTCAGGGATAACACCTCTATAATCCAACACTGTATTTACTTCTCAAAGTCATTGCTACGAATTCATAGAGACTTCAAGATATCAAATACGACATCAACAATTTTTCCTTCTTAGAAAAGACACACAATAATACTTTTATCTTCCAGTAGGTGAAACACACCACTATTTTCTATACTTCCAGGTTATATCCTCTGTGAGGCACGAGTCTGTCTTCTGCCATCTAGCACTTCTGTAACTTGCTCGTGTACTTACAAGAGTAGTTACTTTTGAAAGATGACAATAGAAAATACCTTGCACTTTCTTATCAAAAAGGCGTATTCACACGATGTCTAACTCCTGTAAATACCAGCTTTAAAGGAAGTTTGACAAGATTCAAAGAAAAGAGCTTTCACTAGGCAAGACTGCAGGAGCAGAGACTAAACAAGTTCAAATGTCAGACTGTTCTGAGAACATTTTTTTCTACAGACTCTACATACGCCACAGTTACAACAGAAGTTGGTTGCCCATTAAAAATCTCTATTCTGGGAAGAAGTCAGTCAAATAGCTTGGCAGGGATCCTTAAATTATTATTATTCCATGGATGTGGAAATCTCTTTGTAGGTAACAGGGCAAATTCAAGGTCATCAAGATTATGAACTTAAAAAGAAGCTGTTACTCTGAGGATTTGAAATATAGAAAGAGAGCATAAATGGAAAAATAAAAGATTAAACAAAATATTTTAATGAATCAATAAATACTTTAATAACATGAAGAAGCACAGTAACAGTAGCAACTGTTAAAGCTGGACCAGTACTAATACAGTGAGCATTAAAATACAGTTTAAGTACTGTATTATATTAAAATTAATGTATAATATCCTTATTTTGAGACAAACCCTTGCAATGGTACTTTCAAATGAATCAATTCTGAAGCCAGTTCCAAGTTTCACAGTAAGCATGCACAGCTCCCCTGGAGAACAAGAAGTTACTAGCTCTTTAAAAAAGTAGGGGAAAAAGCAGGGTTTCAGCTATGTTACTGAAATTCATGCAGTGATGTCTGTTTCTTTCTTGATGTTTTCACTGCAATAATTTTAGACTCATTCATATATTTTGTTTGTACAATGCCCATCACAACATCCTGCTGAGTTGTAGTTTTCATGCATTTGTACAATGTCAATGTTTGAAAAATAAAACTCACCTATCACGCCAAATTGCATGTGGATGCGTGCCTACTCCAGCCTTCAAAACCTACAGAATTCAAGTATTCAGGATTCTGGCACTCCTAAGCATGCATTTCAAGAGTTCCCTTAGTCACTGCCTCTCTTCCCCAGGACCTCCAGTATTTTGAAGCACAGATCTTTCCCCTCACTCCTCAAGGACAGAAATGGAGTAAGGAAGACTCCAAATGCTCCTTTCTGGGGGTAGAGAGTGAGGCAGGGAGTGTGTGTGTGTGCGCGTGTGTGTGTGAGGGGGGAAGCAGCAATTACCAGTGGCTATCATCTTTCCTACCAAGATATAAAGGTTTACAGAATTCTTATTTTTCTAACACCCGACAGAAAACTGTGTCTGCATGCTCTTACTTTCTTCCAACTGAGGTAGCTCACTCATTGACAGAGGGGAAGAACATATCTCCTTGTCCATACTTTCTAACACTGGGCTACAGTGTAATTTCTCCACTCCTCTGAGGACAAAAAACCCCTGCATTGATCATCTTCAGGTTTGTTTAGGTGCCTAAGGTCCTTAAATCATACTTTTGCAAAAAGGGCACAGGAAGATAAAATGCTGTGTATTGCAGCAACACAGTGAAGAAATATTTCTCTGTATTTATAAATGGCTTGTGCAAATTCACACGGATTTTAGTGAAGGATCTTTTGGGGTTTTTTTAAACCAAAATAATAGAAGAGAAGGAAAGGAATAGTTTCAAAGGTAAAAAATCCTATCTGAAAGGAAACAAAAATCCCTGCAAACCATAAGAAAATAAAGCCATTATTGATACATCTGCCTTTCTACTTCTCTCCCTTTGATCTTTGTCCATGATCTTTTAAGACAGTGATGTTGTAACATCTTAACATCTGCCATATGCTTACTTGTCCTTACAAGTACCACTGTTGATCCTCTTCCCGGTCACAACTTAAGATGATTTAAAGAGAGAGAGAGAAGCATCTGGTTTTCATTGCTTATCCAGTCTTAGGCTTCGTAATAACACTTTCATTACTAATAAAACACATAGAGGATGAATTGCATTTACATATTGAACTTGCATATAGTTAAACTGCACGTTAGATCTGTATATATATGTGCGCTCACCTTTTGTACTCAAAACGAGTAAAAACAGATGAAGGAAGAAAAGTTCTCTGGTTTAAAGTTGATTAAATATATTTGTTATGAAGCTGCATTGTATACAAAAACTAACACCAAATGTTTTTGACTTGCTATCTGTGTAAAATTTTTGTGAGGCAGTAAACAATGTATTAGGGTTTCTGTTTACAGAAGCATTTAAAACTCAGGTCAAAACTTAAACCGGGACTGATGAGTTGTACTGACACAATGAACAAAAAAGGGAAGTGGTAGCAATGTGTTCTCTGATCCCCATCAACATCCTTTTCTTCTTCTGCTCAAGAGAAAAGTTAAAGAGTGCCAAAGCCCCAAATGACAACACATATTATTAAAATATGGAAATTTTCAGGCAAGGATAATGAAATAGTTTTTCAGACAATTATGTATACAGTCATTGGAATATAGCTCATTTAGATAATCAGATATGTATAGAATGCACCTGGTTGAAAATTACTGCATGCTGCTAATGTCTAAGGCATATTGTCCACAGCCAGAAGAATTTAAAGGCTCCAGAAATTCAATAATTCCTAGAGTATTTCAGTGCTATTATGAATATGGAGTAAGGAGGGAGGTGAAAGAAGGGATGTACTGGGGTTGTTTGCCACTAAAAGGAAATGACAATACACAGGGTACTGAAGATACTAATAATGCAGCCTCAATTTTCTTCCTTGGTGAGAAGCAGCATGTGATTTTCACTAATGCCTGCAGAAACAGAAAAAAATCTACAAAGTGCAAAGAATCATACAAAGGAAGGAAGTAGCTAGCATCAAGCACTCACTGTATTGAACAAATATGCTTTCAAAAGAAGAATGTTGTTAAAAGACATCCATTAAAACTATGCTTACCATAGCTCTCTAATCTAGAAAAATCCAAAAATCCCTTTCTTCTTGTCCCATGCAGCTATCTCTATCGCTTCCTCTTGTGCTGGTAAAAGTGGAAGTCTTTCTGAGGTGGATCTGATGTTACCCAGCTCAGGGCATGGCCTTCTGAATGCTGATAACCAGCAAAACAGCTGATAGAGGAAAAGCAGATGGCATTGAAGAAGCAGCAAAGTTCCTGCATTTTCAATGGCCATTAGCTTTGGCAAGATTAAAATAATATGCTTAGAGGCAGGTGTACAAACAAAAGACAGAAAAGGTGAATGAGGTATATTACATATTTTTTAAAACATTAATTACTGGGCTTTGAACTAAATCCTGCCATTTTCCAAAATATACTCTTCTTATTTCCTCTTTTACTCTTGCAGAAGGTAACCCACTGATCTGCTGTAGAGACATGTAAACAAAATGCTTTGTCCTTTTTAGAGACTGAAACTGCTCGCTCAGTACTATAAAAGCAGGTGTCATATGCATCTGGAAAACATTCTCAGACGAGTTTCAAAACAGAAGAACAGGTAGGGCTAACTGCTAACTTAAAAAAAAGAATCATAAGGAAAAAAAAATTAAACAATCCATCATTTAAAAGCTGTTTCCCCACAGAGGCTGGAAAATGCAGTTGTCTGACCTGAAAGAAAAGACACGATTTCAGGTGATGTTGAATGTCCTGTTTCTCTGGTCTTTGTTGAACAGGAAACAAACGTGGATCAAGATGAGAGTGGGTGGCCAAAAAAAAAGCAGTCTAGGTAATGTACAATGTTCGTGTGCTACACCCACAAACACCTGGGTCCTGGTCTCTCTGCTCTGTCTAAGCTGAACTGGCCCCTTACTATAATTTACTAATACTTAATTTCCATTTAATAAATGAGAATTTAATTCAGTTTTTGGAAATTGTAAAGATCTAAATGGGAAGTAGTTCTTGAAATATAAACTCATCTCACATGGAAAAAAAGACATTAGAAGTATTTAATATTTTATGGTGGGTTTTTTTCTGATTGATGGTTAAACTACGCAGTGATTTATATAAAAACTTTATCTTTTTAAATAAAAGGAATATTTATCTTAATAATTCATCATGGTTTTAAAAAAAAAACAAAACATTTCATTAAATGCCAGGCGAAGACATCACCTGGATAATCCTCAGGAATTTACCAGCACGTACTTACTGGAACACACAATAAAAAAAGATAATCTAATAATTTAATATTGACTAAAGGCTTTGAAATGAGGTTTCTTAGGAGTCATCAAGGGAAGTGGTAGAGATCTCAGGTTTGTTCTGGAGTAGAAACACCTTAGGAAATATCAATGCTTCTGGCAGGATAAGGAAGCTATTTTCTCTTCAGGTCTACTGAGGACTATAACAATAAAAGGACTTAGGCTAGAAAAATATCAAAATAAAATCAAAAGCACCATAAAATATGAACAGAACATACATTCTATGAGCAAAAGAAGCAACCAAACACTTTATACTCAAGTACAGTAGCTCATAATATCCAACATATGTCCGTATGACAACCCAATGCGGGTTCATGTAGTATGAGAGACCCGACTGTTGCTGCTAATGGCTCAAACAATCAACACCATGCTCTGCTGAGATGCTCAAAGTAACTGCCCAGGTGCAGAGGGGGTGCCCACCCACCACCGGAGGCTGCAGGCTCGTTGTTGAGCCAGGTAAGGGAAAAGGCAGTAAGAAGTAGATCCTGGGAGGTAGGACAGTACTTTTTATCATGCCAAAGTCCTTACAAAAGTGACTCAGCTGTGAAAACTCCCCTCCTGGGAAGCACTGAGATATTTGAACATAGCCTGAATGTATTCACCCCTGCTGATGGGCCACAATTAAGTCAACTACACTGATGTAAGAGGTAGCTGTAACTTCTTAGACCATCAAAGACTTTTGAAATGTCCTGTGACACTATTACATCATCCAGTGTAAAACTCCACCCCAGCGGAGGTACCTGGTCATTCCCACCAAGCCTGAGCACAATATTAATCCAGTACTTTCTAAACACAAAGTAGGCTTTTCTCACCCCCTGCAGATCAATACAGGGACCTCCACTTCAACCAATGGACACCGAAATTGCAACAATCAAATCTCACTACAGGATCCAAGGGTCTTGACTGTAAACCTTTCTCTCTCTGTCTGTCTCTCCTTCTCTAATTTCCTAAGGTTCAGTAAGTTACTTTGTGAAGTGCCTTACTGTGAATGTTGTTTTAAAATTTGCCAAGTACTTTAATGTTCTAAAGTTTGCAAGTAAAAGTTTATTACTGAACCTCCTGAGAATTTTGTTGTTTCTCTCGTGCATCGCCCAGGGCAATTCAACCAACCTTCCCCCAAACCTGCTGAGTGGACTAGAATATAACAAGTATTCAAATATTAATATTTTGAAATGAGAGCCAAAAAAGGTAAGTCTTACAGAAAAAAATTATGATCTGAAGTAATAACTACATTTCTATTGCAAATAAACTATGGTGTCATGCCAAAGACAAAAATCAGCCTTACAAATCTCATGTTACAGAGTAGACAAGCAGGAATGCCTGATTTACAGGGCTTACAGGAAAAAAAAAAATGCCAACTGTGAATGTGTAACAAAGTGCACATAACCTGAAAAGACAAGTCATTCGGATGGAAAAGATGCTCTATAACAGTATACCATTCCACACAAAAGCAAATGTCCTGTACAATGGAAATTTATGGATTTGCAGAGATTTACATTCTTATAACAAAGGCAAAAAGCCAACTGTCAACGGATGTCATAAATTCTCAAACTGTGGGGTTTTAGATAAGACAACCAAACAAAAATTAGTTTCTTCAAGCAATGTCTCATGATGCTTCATAAGATGATAAAAAAGAAGTCAACTGTATCTTCATATGCTACATGCAACCCAGTGAACTGGAATCTTTGTCAGACTCCAGAACAGTGTGCAATTAGACAACTGATTTGAGCAGAAGTATATGTCTTTAAAAATGAAGTGCATGAATAACAAAAGCCTTACAGAACTTGCCAGTTGAGATCAGTAGCACTATATTTGGACTAGGCTTATTCCAATATTTCCCAGGTTGGTGTTGCCCAGAGCTCAGTATTGTCCAATGGCCTGGACAAGGGGAACAAGGGCACCCTAGGCAAGTCTGCAGATGACACCAAATTCAGTGTGATTGTTGATCTGCTGGAGGGTAGGAAGGCTTGTACAGATGGATCTGATAGGCTGGATCAATTAGATGAGGTCAACTTTATGAGTTCCAATAAGGTGAAGTGCCAGGTCCTGCCTCTGGATCACAACAACCCAATGCAATCCTACAGGCTGGGGGACAAGTGGCTGGAAAGCCACCCAGTGGAAAAGGACGTGGGGGTGCTGGCTGAAAGTGCCTGTGTATGAGCCAGCAGTGTGCCCAAGTGGCTAAGAAGGACAAGAGCATCCTGGACTGTATCAGAAATAGTGTGGCCAGCAGGACCAGGGCACTGACCATTTCCCTGTACTCAGCAGCAGCGTGGCTACACCTCAAATTCTGTGTCCAGTTTTGGGCCCCTTGTGACAAGAAAGACATTGAGGTGCTGGAGCATGTCCAGGGAAGGACAATGGAACTGATGAAGTCGCTGGAGTACAAGTCTGATGAGGAGCAGCTGAGGGAGCTTGGGGTGTTTAGCCTGGAGGAGAGAAGGCTCAGGTGTGTGGGGGTGGGTGTGTGTGTGTGTGTGTATGTGTGTATCTTATCACTCTCTACAACACTGTGAAAGGAAACTGTCATGAGATGAGAGTACATGTCTTCTCCCAGGTAACAAGAGACAGGATGACAGGAAACGGCCTCAACTTGCACTAAGGGTGGTTTTACAAGATATTTTGGAAAAAAAAAAAAAGTCGTGGAAAGAATTGTAAAACTTTGGAAGAGATTGCCCAGGAAAGCAGTGGAGCCATCATCTCTGTAACTGTTCAGAAACCTTGTGAACATTGCACTTGAGGACATGGTCTCATGATGAACATGGTGGTCATTCTGGGTTGATGGCTGGACTTGATAATCTCAAACGACTTTTCCAACCTTAACAAGTTTCATGCCAAAAAGGAACATGAAAGCTGTCTTGTCTTCACTAGTTACACCCAAGCAACCATCACAACTGAGGTGAATTCAATATTAAATGCACTTTAGTACACCAAAGGGATAACAATGAATCCCTGTCTAATCTAGACATAGAGACTGAAAAATTAATACCATTTGAGTGTGACTTTAGAGTACAGTGACCTCTGTACAAGCACCTTGTCAGATCATCTCAGCAGAATTCAACACAGAACTCTGTAGAATCTGAAATATTGCCAGATCTAGTCATATTTGAAGGTACCACACAAATGCATAAGACTAACAACAACATTCTGAATAAAGACAGCTTCCTCATGTCCACAGCAATATATTAAGAACAAATGACATTTATAATAACAGAGTAAAAAAAAAATTACAGGCTCACAAATTTACCTTACGAAAATTCAGACAACTGAGTAAGTAACAAAAATATACATATAATGAAGAAAAATAATCAATCTCACAAAAAGAAATGAAAGCTGAATCTATTTTGTAAAAATCTATTCTGCAGCTTGGGTAATGTTTCCTATTCTGCAGCTTTAAAAATTGGATATGATAGATAAGCACTTAACTAAATTAAATTTGAATGTGCAGTATAGATTTACTATATGAAGAATGTATGCAATGGTGTTTACCCAGGTATCATATTTCATTCAGCATTATCCTTCTAATCTTCTCTTGCAGGCTTACTATTTTACCTGAATTTTAGTCTGTGCCCCTTATATTCCAGCCTCTTGAAGCAGTCATGATCACTCATAGTAAATGATGGAGTGTCTTTAATTTAGAGAAAAATCTTTTAAAGTGTATAAAGTAATGAAAATAATTCAATTAAGCGTAAAACTTATACACCATCATGAATCTTGGTGTATTTGTTTTATTGTGTTGTTATGACTATCTGCTTTTAAGAAATGCATTCTTTCCTTATATTTTTGAGTAATTACTACAATTTGTGTTATGTACACAGGCACAAAGAAAAGGAATCAATACATCATGTTACACATTGCATTGTCTATTAAAACAAAACAAAATAAAACAAGTAATTTCTTTGATACTGGCCCTGAAACTGCCCATGGACTTAATTTTAAATCACCATTCATTTTTCTACAACATAATTAATTTTATAGCTTCACATACTAGCACAATAGCAAAACATTTGTGCCACAGGTAGAGGTAACCCTGAGTCTGAAAAAGGAAAAAGGCAGAATTACGGGCCTAATTTCCCCTAATTTCTGTTTTGCCATTACATGGTTTCAGTCAGGAAACCTGCAAGGACTATAATTTAGAAAAAGAGAGACATGAGAATTAAAATCAGCCAAGGCTGTAAATGGAAACAACACATGTTTTCTAATAAACTAGGTCTCTATGCTGTCTGTATATTTACCTCTGTGAAGTCAGGACTCAGGACCTGGAGGCGAGACAAAGAGGCAAATATTCAATATCAGGTTACTAACACATTTACTGGGGCAAAATAACCATTTTTTAACAAACAGTCATTCAGAAGAGGGTGACCAGGTTTTATCCTAATTCTTTTTCATTTAATGGGCAATTGCTTGCAGCAATTAGAAGATTAGGACAAAATTAGAGTTTAGGTTGGGCTCATTTTGTTTAGACTACTTTTTGCTTGCTTATGTGCAGATACAGGGTTAAACATAGTTAAACATAGCAGCTTGTAGAACCACCTGTATTTCTGCGCAATTGCTGCAAACATTAAAAAGAGGCAGATTAGTATTAGTAGTATTACTCTTGCATTATAATGAAAATTTTAGTTTAATCAAGGCTTCATAAGTATGCATCTAATTTTCATATTTAAAAAAATTCAAGGGTAACTATCTCAGAAACTTAATTCTTATTTAGCTATAGATTTTTACCTCATAAATATTTTATTTATATCTTTATTCTGCAAGGCCTTGGAGAAAGTTACATTTATCATCTTTCCCTATGAACCTTCAAAAAAACCTTAATAACACCCTGAACAAAGAACAAATTACTTGTGCAAACCATGTATTCTGCCACAAGAAAGCATTAGATCTAGGCTGAAACATGCAGGTGATTATGTAAACTTTCTTACCAATGAAATACAGGTCATTCAAAGCTGAGGAATACTTACTCCAAATTATATAGGTAATGTGCCAAACAGTTTACTTGCCTAAGACATAACTGTGGCTTCTTACTGATTACATGAATGAGCTGAATCTTATTTTTTACATTCAGTCAGAAAAATCTATACAGTCCATCTAAACTGAAGTACTGGTTCAGCTCACAACTCACAGAACTGCATTTTAATCATTAATGTTACCTACGTTACTCTCTTTTCATTCAAATATGGATGAGTAAACCATCCTAGTTCAATGCAATGAGTTTTTGTTTACATCTTCTTTCGAGAACATATTTTAAGAAGAAAAATGAGATTAATTTCTATTATTTTTAAATAATTCAAAGCCATTCTGAAATCATACGATCTGACCTTATCTAGGTTGTAGGTATCTATATTTGTCTCAATTATTTCTAATTATTTCTATTCCAATCTTCACAAAACCCTTTCTCATAAGCTAAAGGGAAGAAACAGCAGAGCTTAAAGCATCATTGATGCCCAAGGCCCTGTGAATAACTGGTGAATAATGCATATGTCATCTACATGGATATAGATGCATAACCTTAACAGGTGATTAAACTTCCGTGCTTCAGAAGTGGGATGGTCTGACTAGATCTTCCAGCTATGGAAAAAAACCTGCAGGTGTCACTACTACAATACTTCAGTAAGGATCCTCCAAGATCCTTCAGAAGAACAGAGTTAATACTTTGCTTCCAACTAGTCACTAGATGACGTTTCAAGAAGAAGAGAAGAGAAAGCAGTCTTCGGTCAATTCCCGAGAAAGGAAGAGGAAGGGAAGATAATTCTTCCAGAGCATCTGAAACCATCTTGAGTCAGAACGTTTGAGTTTCAGTGTCTCAGTACAGAGCTATTAGCAGGCTGGAGAGTTCAGAAGACTTCTTGTTCCCTCTGCTGTGCAAGCGTGCCTTTGGGGGATACAGACTTTATTTCTCATATCCTTATAAGACAAGACTAATAGCTATACTTGTGATCTCCCACATGTATACCCTTCTTCAGACTGTATCCACTATCATTCTAAGTGCAATGACGTGCCACCAAGGAGATATATATGCATATATGTGAATACATTAAATTCAGTTGGAGTTGAGTGACTCTTCCACAGCACTGGTTTATTAATACACAGTAGGTTAAAAAGAAAACTACTTCAGGTAATAGATGTGTAAAACCAGGAAAAAATAAAAAGCCTGCCCTGTGAACAGCAACTGATGGGTACAAATCCCAATATCAATAATGAAGAAATAATTCTTAAGCTTTTTGAGAGAAATATCACTCACGCTTTCCTTGGAAAAAGGAATGGTGAGCTTGAGAGTGAAAGAAAATACTGAATTTGTATTTTCACTAAAGTAGAAAAACTTTTGTGTGCATTTTTCCATCTTAATACCTTGATCAATGCTTCAAATACTGCTAATTATTGAGGAAAAAACCCAGTCTGCTTAGTGGTTTACCCTGAAAAATTGGTCATATCACTACATTCTGCAAGGGGGATTTTTTAGATATAAAACCAAATCTACTGTATGTTTATTTTAAGTGAAAAAGCTTTGTAAAATACAGTTCAGGTTTTAACACAGTTTTTTCCTGAAGTATGCTTCAACTGAGTATAAATGTACAATAGCTTCAAAACCTGCACAGATAAAAGTGTTTAAATTGCCTATCTAAAGAAAATGGGAAAGACAGCAGGGAACTAATGAAACATTCAGTTCATTAGACTGCTTAAAGTTCTTTTACCGAGCAAACAATGAGAATGACACATTGATTAAAGTGAGACCAGAAAGTCTTCCACAGCCCTTCTTAGTGCTCTGTTAATCCCTCCTTCAAACAAACAAACAAACAATTCTGATCGCTATTGCATCCCCATGCAAGGGTTTGTCCAAGGCCTTGAGCTCTGAGTGCCCCAACCAGCCTGAAACCAGCTTTCTACACAATCATTTGCAAGCACTCTTCTCCAGCTCCAGAGAGGTCTGGTAGAGGGAGCTCTGCAATCACATGTGATATTGCTATCAGAACAATCCCTGTCTACAAATCCTCGTGCCCTGCCCTGGAGACTGGCAACTGTGACCTTATGTCTGTGGCCATGGTTCAATCACTGTCTCTGCTGTAGACAGCAGGAACATCCAAAGGGGACCTATAAAACATGAGACCCCAGACACTTTGCTCTTCCTCATTCTTCACACCATTTTCCTATCATCCTTGCAGCCATGATTGGAGCAGCACAACCTCGTAGTTAACTGACAATAAGGATCCTTGTGCTTCTCTCTGGAAGGCAGATAGCGGGAGCCTAAAGACAAAGCCCTGCCTCAGGATCCTTAGGGATATATCCTCCACCACAGCTGCCAGTGGTGCCTTAATCCTACTCATAAAGACTAATCAAAAGAAGTCCTGCCAAAGGATGGATAGCCTCACCGTGCATAGCTGTGCAAAACAACTGAATATTCAAACTGAAACGAAGTAGGTCACAGAAAACAGCTTGACAGCTTGCCGCTGATATAATTTGCTAGCTCAACTGCTAGCATGCTAAAGAGTCAGAGACACAATGGCTGTTTGAACTTTGCAAAAGCTGTCGGCTGCTGTAACTCAGTTTCTTCAATAGTGATACAATCAGCCATAAAAACAAATTTGGGAGACACTCAACTGCAAAGCTATTACTGGAAAAATAACTCCAGAACATAACTGCAATGTAATGTGCACCTGGAAACTACTGTTTCTGGTACTGTCCACAGAATACATACAAAGCTTGTCATCTTTCACCCTTGCTGCCACCAAGCACTGACAGTAACTTCAGAAGACTCTTCTGATTACTGCTGAATTCAAGAAGCTTCTATGACAACAGCCTAGCAGTTGCAGTGCTGTTCTGCAACTTATATTGCAACATACATGTTTGAAAATACATTTTTGTCCACACTTTATTTCCATGCCTCTTGTCCTGACATTCACCATCTTTGAAAAAACTCTGGCTTCATCTCCTCTGCAACTCTGATTTTAGATATAGAAATAAGATTTGCCCTCCACCTTCCCTTTCTGTGGTTGAACAAACTCAGCTGTCTTTTGCATGTCAAGTGCAAAATTCCCTGACCCATTTAGTGGCCTCCACCAGACTCACTCCAGCATGTCCATATGTTTCTTGTTCTGGGGACCCCAGAACTAGAGATTGCACTGAGATGAGAGGGGAAGGATCACTTCATAGTATCCTAGAGTCACAGAATTTTTTAGATTCAATCACTTCCCTTGACCCCTGCTGCCTACAGCCCTAATAGAGTGCAGGATGTAACTGATCCTCTTTGCTGAACGAGCACACAGCTACCTCATGTTCAACCTTGCTGTCCACCACGAACTCCAGTTTTCACTACTATTTCTAGTATTGAAAGTAAAACAGCAAATGGAAAGTCAAGTAATGTTTTAGTGTTTTTATAAATGACCTAGATGCAGCAGCCAAGTGCAAATTCAGTAATTTTGTTGACTGTATTAAACTAGAAGGAACTGTGGACTCCTTAGAGGGCAGAGAGGCCTTAGAGAGAGATCTGGATAGACTGGAGAGCTGGGCAACCACCAACCACATTAAATTTAACATGAGCAAGTGCTGAATTCTACATCTGAGAAAGGGTAATCCTGGGTATATGTATGAACAGCGGACT
>JAWWEW010000088.1:4513973-4531726 GCA_035583185.1 Anabacerthia variegaticeps | reverse complement strand
AGAGGGGGTAGAATACATAGCTTTGATCACCCCCCACACAGTGATAACCGGTCCCACCTGCTGAACTAGGACAGAAGTACCTTGGGTTTGCTTTCCCTTCTTTATGATGTTGCCATCATAAAAATCTTGCAGTTGGTTGCTTTTTTTTTAATAGTTGGTGTTTTATACATACTGAATTTGGCAGAATTAGTAGTTAATGTGTTTGAAAAAATCATCTCACACCCCCCAAAAGCAGCTCTTGCTGGGGGAAGGATGTACCACCCGCTGTAATAACTGGAGTCAGGGAGGATAAACAAGTGGAGAAAACCCAACACCCCAAAAAGTCCAGGCCAGGATGGCCCTTCTGGACTGAATTACCAAAGTGGGTCAATGTAGAGATGTCTCTACACCTCCCATATCATATCAGTCCCTGATTTTTGGGTGGTTGCACTGAATTGTGTGCCATTCTCTTGTAGGAAACTCCCCTTAGGAGATCTGAGTGCTCAGTCACTCCAGAGGTTTCACAGAGGCACATGGGGTGAAAACTGGACCTGTCCTTCAACTGTGCCATAAATTCTCCAACAGAGACATATTCCAGAATTTACAGGAGGTGCTGCATCTGTCGAGGCACCCCTGGGATCAATCCAGGCTGGGATGAGCAGATGGAGCAGCCCTGGCAGAAGGACTTGGGGAGTGTTGGTGGAGGAGAGGTTGGACATGCCCTGGGCTGGTCCCACAAGGGGGGATCCTGTCCCTCTGTCCTCCCAGGTGAGACCCCAACTCAGAGCTACCTCCAGCCCTGGGGGACAGCACAGCAAAGACATGGAGCTGCTGGAGAGTCCAGAAGGTACCATGGAGATGTTCCAAGGGCTGGATCCCTTCTGCTCTGGAGCCAGGCTGGGAGAGCTGGGGGATTCACCTGGAGAAGGGAAGGATCCAGGGAGACCTCAGAGCAGCTTTTCAGTACTTTAAGGGGCCTATGAAAAAACTGGGGACAGACTTCTTAACAGGACCTGTAGCAACAAGACAAGGAGTAATGGTTTTAAATTAAAATGGGGTAGATTCAGACCAGCTATAATGAAACAATATTTATGACCAGGGTGGGGAGGCCCTGGCACAGGTTGTCCAGAAAAGTGGTGGCTGCCCCATCCCTGGAAGTGTCCAAGGCCAGGCTGGACAGCACTCTGAAGAACCTGATCAAGTCGCAGATGTCTCTGC
The DNA here is from genome assembly GCA_035583185.1 of Anabacerthia variegaticeps. Taxonomy (NCBI): domain Eukaryota; kingdom Metazoa; phylum Chordata; class Aves; order Passeriformes; family Furnariidae; genus Anabacerthia; species Anabacerthia variegaticeps. Next base: position 4,530,529 of record JAWWEW010000088.1, on the reverse strand, counting down.
TTATTGCAGGGGGTTGGACTACATGACCTCTAAAGGTTCCTTCCAGCCTGCTCACACACCACCCATCCTCCACACACCCTTTCAGGTTCACACTCCATTTCCTCACTTATCCACCCTGATCCTTGCCTTCACTAGTTTCCTTTTTTGCCATACTATTCCCCTTCCCCTTCCCCTTCCCCTTCCCCTTTCCCTTTCCCTTCTCCTTCCCTTTTTCCCTTTCCCTTTCCCTTTCCCTTCTCCTTCCCCTACCCCTTTTCCCTTTCCCTTCCCCTTTTCCCTTCCCCCTTTCCCTTTCCCTTTCCCTTTCCCTTTCCCTTTCCCTTTCCCTTTCACTTCCGAAGACATGAACAGATATAATCTGTCAGAAACTCCTTACACATGAGCATGCCCAGTTGCCACATGAAAAGGATCATCTCATCTCACTGCTGATGAGAAGCATGACTTCAAGAAATAAGCAGCTTTTGAGAACATGCAACTTCCAAAAGACATATTATTTCTTAAACTTCAGCTGTGAAATATCTTCACTATTCTGCCATTATTTGGTTATGGTACTTGAAGTACTAGAGGAACAGCCAAGCAGACAAGCAGTAGTAATGTAAGCACACCTGTGCAAAGGGGCTGTGAAGCTACACTCTAACACCCAGTGTTCCCCTGATTTGGGGTATAAAATGAACTTTTTGACAGTAAAACAGGAAATTGCAAAGACACAGCAATGCCCTAGCTTCAGGTATCTCTCCTGCCATTCTTGAATGGTGAAACTGACGGCACAAAGAGCAGAAAACACAACAGAAACCCGAATCTTTCTCTTTGCTAGACACGTGGCTTTTGGACTTCTAAGGCCAAATAATAACTCTCAGGAAATCTGTGAATTAAGAGTCAGAAACATGCAACATGTGTTACAAAAGTGATAAATACAACTATGGCTGTGTTCTTTCTGACAGGAAAACAGAAGTTTGTTTATCAAATAAATTCATTTTGCATAGAACTTTTATGTAGTCTTAAAACTCATTGATATTTTACATCATATACAGCATCCCAACATACCTACAGGTGTGGCTAGTTTTTCTACTAGTGAATTTCTAAAAAATAGTCACAATAACTGATATTTTCTGCCTGTGTATTGGGCAGTCTGGTCTTAAAGGCTGAACTGTCATTCCTTCCCAAAATGCATCAAATCCTCTTGAAGAATGCATAGTAATGGCCCATTCATTATTACAATTTAAGTCAGTAAGCACCTGAGTGCAGACACAGTAGACTACTACCTTAACTTTACTGTTGGTAATGTGCATATTACTTGAAAAAACATTTAGTATACTACCTAAGTAATGACAAATGTATGCATTAGAATTTGTTACAAGAATCTCAGTTTTTCAATAAAGACTAGTAAACCCTCTCATTTTATTGTAGTTTGAAAGGTGGATATAGTAAATTAACTAAAATAATAATCAGAATTCTTACCTATTAAGAAGTAAGAAGCTAGAAGACCTCACTGACAACTGGACATCAGAAGACTAGTTAAGAGCAAAAAAATCTACACATTTTGACAGCCTTTGTGTTTAGATTTCTGCTCATCTTCTCATTGTTAGTGAGTAAAATAGCATAAAAAGCTTATGCTTCTATTTTTAAAGACCATAATAGAATCCAACATTACCATCTCATGATTACGGGACACAAATACACTTAGAAGTATTTTCAAAAATCATGTATCAAAAGATATCCTTCCTGAAATATAGGAGCATCCTATGAGTCCAATAACCGTTTATTATTTATTTTTTTTATTTTATTTTATTTTTTAAATTTCTGCAATCCATGTGAGGAATAAAATCACAACCAAAAGACACAGCTTTCTCCTCTCTTATAGCCACTTTTTCTCACAGTAGAGGGTTCAGAAGTACAAATATTTTCTGTATTATAAAAAACACACTTCCTTCTTCCACCATTCTAGAGAAGCAATTTTTTCCCTTCGATTTACCAAATCAGATTTTTTCAAATTATCCTGAAATAAAATTGCATTTGGTAATTGAATAGTAATGCAATTTGAGCAGATTTCAGCCTTTGAACACTTGTATTTCACCACGTAACTTAGCAGAACCTGCTACCTATTTCCCAGCCTTTATTCTTGTAGATACCTTTTTTATGGATAAAACCAAACTTGCTGTAGAAGGAGAAATATTTTTATCCAGATTTATCAGCCCAGTCAGAATTTCATATTAAAAGATGTTGTGTCTCATTCTAATGAGCTATTTTTTCACTTTTTAGTTTAATCTTGGGTTACTTTATGCATCCTTGGTAGGGCAATTAAATAAAAACAACTAACAAAAAGAAAATCTAGTTTCTTATTTGATAAGAAATTTAGTGTCTGATTGCTTTAAGCTTCCACCATTTCAGGAAGCTAGGTGAGGCTACTGCCCAGGTCAGCTAAATGTTCTTTTTCTTTATTTGGTAGAGCTGAGTCAGCATTTTCACTAAGCAGTATGCTGGGAAAAAAACAGCCAAAAGATTTCCCCCAGTGTTTCTTCTGATTCACTCTCTTTCCTTTCCTCCTCCCAAAGTTCCTGCCTTGCAAGCCTACTTATTGACATGCAAGTCAAATTCACTATGAAAAAATTTCATCATCTTATTAAGACAAAAAAGCTGTTGCTTTTCAAATGTGCACTTGTCCATCTATAAGTCTCTGGTGTTAAGCTTATCACATATTACGGACCTGTTATTTTTCAGTCCTCTGAAAAATATTTATTTATTTGGGGTTTTTATTTATTTATTTATTTAGGCATATTTCTCATTTCTTGATTGCATGGTATACATTTTCTCTGTTTAGTTTCAAGCAGAAGTGTAACATCTACAGTCTCTTCTAGAGCACAGGGTTCTCTGAGTGAATTCTTCAGTATGCTGCCATTCACTCATTTTTAAGAGCTCACAACAGTGCTCTAAAATGTCTGGTTTTTTAAAACTAACCCGATCATCTCAGAAGAATCATGGTTCTGCACAAAGCCACCCTCTCTGCATATATGCTCAAGGCATGTCTTAATCCTTACTTCAGATAGGAAGGCATTAGACAGTGTGTTAGCATGTATTTAAGCATATTGAAACAACTACAAAAAGTATCAGCATGGAATGTGCTGCAGGAAATACTTATTGGGGGGAAAAATGAGAGCAGTGAAGGATGAGCTGATGACACAAGTGGTAAAAATCTCCAATAATTTGTTTCAATCTGTACTTCAAATACAGCTTCTAGTACTCTGTGTGCCTGTCAGAAAATGAAAAACTGAGAAAACAGGATTATAAAACCACACCTAAACATGAGGGTATTAGTGAAGTGGGTTAGAAGAGGAACACGTGCTGGGAAGAAAACCACAGGGAGAAAAACTGGACAGCACCTACGTAAGAGCCTAGCTTATCTAAATTAAATGAGACTACTGTGGCCAGAGCTCTCTCAAATGTCAATTCAGGCAACAGAGCACTGCACACCATTTCCACAGGATGGAACAAGAGCATAGCCTACCTGCTGAATAACTCCTTTTAGTATGTCTTTAAAACCAATAATTTCAAGACAATCTGATAGATTTGTTAATAACACCAAGAGCCTTTGCTCTATGCAAGTCCTAGATTCCAGTGTTTATTTAGATCCATCACTATGAAAGCACTGATGCTACATTTAAAGTTGTATCCATAGGATAAGAACTTTAAACTCCTCATTGAGAAGACACCTAATTAATTGAATAGTTCATGCTTTTTATTACAAAGGTCCAGGTAATGCCACAGTGATTTTTTGTGTGTGTAACCTAGGAAATCTCTGTTATCCCTTATTCTTAGAAGTTCAGGAAAAGGTATAACCTTGAACTTAATGGTGTCATTTAGTTCTTTTGTTCTGGTAGAGTAAAATATTGAAAAGACAAAGACAAAATGCTATTTTATATTTTCTTGCTCTTAATAAATTTACAATGCACATTGAAATAGTGTTTGGCAATGACAGATAAAGCATATAATAATAAAAATATGCCATAACATATCAGGTTTTGCAAAGGTAATTCTTTTTCTGAGGACATTCTCTGAAAAGCTGTATAGAAAAGAGTAGTGAATGTCTGCTTAGAAATATTACCCCTTAAGACCAATTCACTCAGTTGGAAATTGGGCAATTAAAAAAATGAACTTAGATTATTGCACTTGCCTTTCCAATGTTTTTGAATTTACAGGAGCACCTTTCATTTAGATAAAGGGGAAAAAAAAAGGTTTCTTCTTTATTTTTTGGAGAAAGATACAAAAGTGAAAAGAATATTTCATACAAAAGAGAAAAGAATACTTCATATACATAAAAATTTTCAGTTTCCCTGAGGGAAAACAGGAAAATATTTATACTGCTCCTCTGGTAATTTAATGCTGCTGTTATTACAGTCTTTCCTTGATGATGGGAGAATTTCTCCAGGTTGGCTGTTGGAATTAAGACAATGGGGCCCTACTCTTATGTCAATCACTTGCTTTAAACACAGTAAATAACAAAAGACAAAGACAAGAAGCACAATTTTAAGCTCTCCGGGCGTCTTGAAGATGCTGATGTATGCATTTCCCTCTCCAATCAACCAGATCTGTTCGTGAGCTGAAGAAGGAGGCAGAGTCCCACATCCTTTGCCTTGGTCTCTCCCACACCTCACACTTCCCTCTGTGCAGAGGTTGCTTATCTCTGGTTATTTTCCCTTCTCCCGTTAATTCTGCAGGGTCTACTCACTATCTATCCCCAACAGGTTATAGCTGTAGCTTCAGAAAATAATTTTTAGTGAGCTCTTTTAAGAAATAATCCCGATGTTCATCCTTAAAACAGGCAGTGAAGAGAAACCATACATATGGGGCAACATTTATCTGCCAAAAAACAAACACTGTAGACTATCCCCCTCAGCCCCTGACCCACTGGTATGGAGAACGATAGTAAAATTCCCCACATCTGAGTTCTCACACCTCAGCAAATAATGTTTTCCTAAATATAACTGACTTGTAGAGTTTGTACATTCTCATGTGTGCTTCTGGGGCTGGGGGAAGCCTTTACAAGACAACACCACTTTCTGATTGTTCTCTATCAGGTATATTTTGATTTTCCAGCAATCTAACTTTTGTCTTTCTTTTGCTCTTTGGAATTGCTCACAGTGTACCTCCCAGTAGCCATACATCTGGTTTGGAAACAGAAGTATTTTAATATGGTAGCCCCTTCCTGTGAGGATGTGACAAATACCTGTTATGATACACAGTATGGTCACTTGTGTATCACATATACAATAACTGTACATACAACATATGTCTGCCAAGTGCACTGTCATACACTACACTGTTCAAGCGTGTTGCAGTAGTAACAAGTGACCTAATTTCCAAGCTACTCACACAAAATCAGATGTTGTATCAAATGTTGCCTTCTAATACACTGCTAGAATAACCATATTTTATCTGGCTGCATATTAATTTCAAAGCCAAAATATCAAATCCTAAAATGAAATTAGACAAATAGTGTAATGAATCTAACATTTATAAAACAAAGCCTACAGGGAAATGACTACATTGTTTAAAATTTCACTGTACAATCCAATTAATTATGATGTTTCAAGAACAGGACATTTCAATGTAATGTTACCTTTGTTTAATCAAAAAGTTCTTTCCAGGTATTTTGTTTTCAAGCTACAAATGCTTCTAAAAAGGCTTCAGTGGGGCATGCGGTAGTAGTGGTACTTTGCATGCTGTGATTAAGAGCCCTCCACAGTATATAATACCAAATAATTTTTTCAAATAGAAAATAATTATTTTCTAGGAAAGCACAATTAAAAACACTTTCAAATGCACCATCAAAACTGTAACACTTGGTTTAAACAAACAAAAAATCAGAAAGTTTCACTGATGCTGTCTGCAATGCCAGTCTTTAACTGACCTTATTCCCACGTACAGCTTTCAGCAAGACAATTTTTTTCCACTCACATACTGCTCCACTTACAAGTTGGTCTGAGTAGTAGTGGATCTTCAGGTATTTCCTAGGGACTAGACAACCAAAAGAACAGATGGCATTGGGCTGCTCACAAAGGAACACACCTTAGAAAGAGACACCTTTTGTATCCCTAGAAGTTCACGGCTTGATTTTTTTACACAAGGCAAATAGAAACACCGATATTCACCATCCCTCACTTCTTTTTTTACCCCTCTCACAGACCTTTCCCGAGAGACAAACATGCTGAACAGTTAGAGAGACACAATATTGGTATCTTCAGGTGCTCACAGGGGTTTTTAAAGGGAGCAGGGAAGGTAATTAACAGTAAAGTTGGGACTATTTCTGAATTAACTTTCCAGCAACAGCGTCTGCAGTCCTCCAGACAGGTGCTTAGCGGCAGACACCGGATCCCGACCGAAAAGTCGCCTCTCACCATACCTTAAGGAGCCTGACTGAGGGGAGAAAGGCGGCATGGCACAGCTTCCGGATGGTCCAGTTGAGTGGCCGGGGAGCATCGGTCTGATTCATGACTGTCCACAAATCCCACCGGGAAATCAGTCGCAGACCTCACAGCGTCTACCGCGGAATCCGCCCTCCGGGGCGCGGGCATCCCACGGTGGGCGCGTCCCGCCCGTGCCCGCGATGCCGCAGGGCAGGGACTGGGCTTGGCCGTGCTGAGCGGAGCCGGGTTGGGCTGCACTGGGCTGGGCTAGGCTGGGCTGGGCTGGGCTGGGCTGGGCTGGGCGCGGGGGGGCAGCGGCAGCCGCCCAGTTTCCTTCCTCCAGCAGCAGGCTCCTGCCCGGGGACGGCGGTGCTCACGCATACCAGATGCGGCTGGAAGGATGGAGGCGATCCGCCCGCGGCTCGGGGCAGGCTGCCTTGGTGAGCGGAGAGGGGTAGCCCGGAGAAAAACCGGGATGCGGAGCGATCGGCAGCTCCCGCGTTCCTCCCTGCCCGCCTCCGGGAGAAGTAAGGTTAGCCAGGCTCACAGCTGAGCCACCCGCCTCGCTCATGCGCTTCCCTGGGCCAAAAGCAGGGCAGAAGGGAGTGAATTTAAATAAAGCAAGGGCGGGGTACCTGCACTTTCTTTCCCAAAGCATGGCGAGGAGAGAGAAACCGGCATGAGCGGAGGAGGGGCCAACGCTCAGACAACAGAGACTAAGAGAGGGAATATAAATTCACTCTTGATTTACTGATAAAATGGACCTAGAAAGCATTTCATTGATCTGGCATAGTATCGGTGCACTAGCTGCAAGTGGCAGTAGTTGGAAGCTGTACTGTAAGAGCATGAGTGCTAACATGCACAACCTGGAGTGGGGGGAGAAGAAAAAGCAACATAAGAGACCCCTAACCAAGTCAGAATTCAGCTCATTTTAATATTAAATATGTGCACTAAATAATTCTTTCAAAAACATGTAAACAACATGAAGTAATATTGCTGGGGCAATTCAAGTATAGCAAAACATATTTCCAGTAGGGGCAGTAAATGGCCTTCCCAGATAATGAAGACATTCTTAATGGCAGCTCTCCAGCTAAAGTACCTTTTCCCCACTATTTTTTGTAGGGCATGAAGATTATATGAAAGAAGAGTTAGGAAGTGTGAAAGAAACATTCTATGAAGCAACAATGGTTTTTTATTTTGCCAGTAATGACCAGTTTTTATTCAGATTATGGATGAAAACAGCAGCTTCTCAGTGAAGCTTAAATCCCTCATAACTCAGGTTAGAAAAGACACATTCAATTTACTTGGCTAGTTTCACTGATTTGCCATTTTCACATTTCTTTTTAACCCCCATAATACACATATTTTTCTCCTCTATGATTGATTCTTACTATCATGTCTACGTTCATCATAAAAAGCTGAATGTTTCTCCAAATGAGGGCAAAGAGGTGAAGTCTGCTGTTTCTTTGGACCTTTGCATACCGGCCAGCTCCTCTTCACTGTACCCTCTCAAGAAATGCATAAATATTCTTATTCAACCTCAGTGTTGGATTAAAAATTCTTCCACCCAAAATATAATGTCCCAGAACACAGTGCAAGACTGATTATGCACCAGAAAAGGTCTCACTTGTTCCACCCCATTGCACATGGCAAAATTATAGAACTTCAAAGGTGCAGAGACTAGACCCCAAGTTGTTTGTGAAACAGAATGGGTAGGACACCAGGAGAGATTACTTTGTGGAAAAATTTGTGCAGATGAATTTCTAGTTATGGCTGAGCAGCTAGTTTAAGTTATGCACATTTAAATGCCTCTCGTTTGAGCTCTGAATGTTTCATGAAAGAAGGAAAAAAATCTTGCAGTTGATAGCAAAATGGAACTTGAGTAAGTAAGTATGATTACCTGAAACTGCTTTTCCAAGGCTCCATAAATGAGGCAAAATTAAATAGGTAGAAAAAAAAGAAGCCTGACTTAAAATAGCATACACCTTAAAAAATATACAGCATTATAACTTTGTTCAATTATAAAGGTAGTCATATCCAGTGATTAAGCTTTTGGGTTTCATAGTTAAAAAAAGCAAAAGACTCATGCTGATAACTTTTTTTACCATTTAAGATCAGGAAAGTTTCTTGGAAAGGTACTGGACTCAGAATTATCTTGACCTTTTCACATCCATTTTGCATTAGGCATCTGTCAAGTGTTTGGCTTGTGTGCTAGGGACAACAAAGACAGAGGAATCATAGCATGGTACTTTCAATGAGGAGAGTGATAACTCTCTGAAGATTATAGAGAGCTGAAGACAATGAAGAAACATAACAGATAGCTTTAATAAACTAAACATAGTGAGCCCAGTGTATCTTCTAGTTTCCACAGAGCTTCCTGTCTTTGAGATGAGCTCTATCATTGCCTTCTTCTGCAAACAGTACCTTAGAGAGTAGTTATGTGCTGCAGTGTTTAATACACATCAACCTTTTATCATGGGCCTGTTTTCCATGGCCTTGTGCCTTGCCAAGTCACGTGTATTTGCAGAAAGTCAGTGCAAGAATATGAACTTCTGCCAGTGACAGCAAGGAAACTGTGATGGACATGACATTTCACAAAGTTCTTGTGTGCATTGGAGTAGATTATTTAAACCCTTTTCCTTTTATTTTTAATGCATGTTTCTCACCTATAAGGAAAATAATGATTTTGAGGCTATTGAATGTAAATCTGAGGAAGCAATCTTTGTATTCCCAGCAGCTCCCACCAATTTTTGGCAAGAACAAATGGTGAAGGGTTAGGACGTAAAGAAGCAAATTCTGAAAAGCCTTTCTTCAGAGATTCTGACAACAATAGTTAAAAAATATACAGAAAAATTAGGGATATGATGGGGTTTTATGTGGTTTGGAGGGCTTTTTACTACTTCAGTGACAGTCAGAGTTTGAATCTCTTATTCTATTTCTGTTGGAAAAAGCAAGTGTTCAGCTCAGCTCTTCTACAGTCTGAGGCTTATTAGGAGATGCAAAGATATAGCAATCCCACTAGAATTTAGGTTCCTACTTTACTTCTGCCAATTTCATATTTAAACTTTGTCCTGGAAGCATGATCACTGCACCATCAGCATTCACATCTAGTTCTTTTGTTTCTCATGAAGGAGTATGTTTGGTACCACAGAAAGGCATAGGAAATAGAAGACAAATTCTATCACTTTCTTCAATACAGAGAGATTTTCATTCTGCTAAAACCTATTGTTTATGGAAAGCATTTTTTTGACCATTTCTTTTTTGATTCCTGCAATCTAATGGGATAACAATTCTACAGTTGGAAAGCTCTGATAGGATAAAATGTAACACCTCTGTGAATGATATAGAATAGAAAGTTGCTGAGAAACCTGTTAACATCCAGACCTCTCTCTCAGCACATCAGCAATGTCCACCAATTTCAACCTGAGAGCAAACATTAAACAAAAATGCATTATAAGCAAACCCAGCCACTTCTAGCCTGTCCAAGTAATAATTCCTTTTTGAAATAAGAATGCTGTGTAAATGAAAGGCAGAAAGGGCTGGACCAGGAAACTAGGGAAATGTATTAGTCAGCATGGTAGGAAAACAACCTCTTCTGTGTGGCCATTACTTAACTGGAGAGAAATATAGGGCAGAAGAGTTTTCCCATGATTTTGCACCTGTTTTTCCCATGTACATCATAGAACAGAATCATAAAATCATAGAATCATAGAACAGTTTGCATTGGAAAGGATGTTTAAAGGTCGTCTAATGCCAGACCCCTGAGATAAGCAGGGACATCTTCAAATGGATCAGGTTGCTCAAAGCTCTGTCCAGCCTGACCTTGAATGTTTCCAGGGATGAGGCATCCAAAACCTCTCTGGGTGAGCTATGCCAGTATTTTACCACCCTAATTGTGTAAAACTTCTTCTTTATGTCTTACGTAAATCAACCTCCTTCCGTTTAAAACCATTGCCCATTGTCCCATCACAACAGGCTCTGATAAAACATCTGTCTTTCTTATAGGGTCGCTTCAGGTACTGGGAGGCCACTAGATGGACTCCCTGAAGCCTTCCCTTCTCCAGGCTGTACAGCTCCAACTCCCTCTGCCTTTCCTCACAGGAAAGGTGCTCTAGTCCTCTGATCATTTTTGTGGCTCTTCTGTCTGCTGAGGATCCCAGAGCTGGATGCAGCACTCCAGGTGGGGTTTCAACAGAGTGAGGCAGATGGGCAGAATCACCTCCCTTGCCCTGATGGCCACACTGCTTTTGATGCAGCCTGGGACATGGTTGTATTTCTGGGCTGCAAGCACAAATTGCCAGCCCATGTCCAGGCTCTCATCCACCAGCGCCTCCAGGTCCTTCTGAACAGGGCTACTCTCACTCCATTCATCCTCTAGATTGTATTGATACTGGGGCTTGCCCCAACTCAGTCACAGGACCTTGAACTTGGACTTAATAAACCTCATGGGCTTCCCATGGGCCCACTTCTCAAAGTTCTTGCCCCAGTCCCTCTGGACGTCATCTCGTCCTTCAGGTGTGTCAACCACACCACTCAGCTTGGTGTTGTCTGTAGCTAGAGAGCCGCATTGCAAGGCTTCCTTGTTCTTGAAGAACATTTCCTTCTTTTTCCGAGGGCTTGCACTGCCCAGTGGGATAGTAGATACCAGAAAAAATGGAGCTACCCTTGCACCCCTTTGCATGCAGTGTTCATCGTGGCACTACTACACAGACACAATGATGCAGAGGCATTAGTTCTTCATAACACACTTTGGCCATCTCTTCTGCAGAGAAGCAGGGGAAGAGGACTTAGGAGAGAGCAGGTGAACTGGGCAGTGCAGACACTCCCAATGCACCCTTGTCAAAGTACTTTTCTAGAGACTGTGGTTGACTGTTGGCAGTTCCAAAATACATGAGTGGAGGAATCTCAGATTCTGGATACAGAAAATATATTTGAGCAGATAGGTCATAAGAAGCCTTCACCATTATTTTCATTTCTGCAGCTACTGGAAGTCCTTATAATTTACACCACCTTCAGCTGTTCTCCAAGTACTTACAAATCTGCCTACCCTTAGGTATTGAAGATGTATCTTTGAATAGTGTATTTCACCAGACATTCCTCTCTAATTGCAGGCTGAAGCCTGTAAGAGTTTATCTTTGAAAGGGATTAAAACACATAGGCATATAACCCTTATATTTGAGACAAGAAATGTCCATGGCTCATTGTTACTTAGATACAAATACTATATTTTAAATTGCAATCTATCTTAGTTTAAACAGACTTCCAAGTGTAGGCAAGCTGTCAGTTCAGTAACCTCTGCAGCATATGACAGAAATAAGGCTGCTCTAACATTCAGATTTATGTTTATGGTAAAAGTTTCTTTCCATCTTAGCCATTATGTTCTTATCTGTGCTTTTGAACTTTGTGTAAATACTTTTTCAGTTTTGACCTGTAACAGAATTTTCTCTACAATTTCCCATTCAGATATCAAATTTACAGAGTTATGTTGGTGTAGTGTTTTTTAGTCTTGATGATTTTGCTGAATAAAATGAAGAAAAATACGGTGCTTCATGAAAGAGACCAGTTCATCTTGACTGTTCAGTTCATCTTGACTGTTTAACATTTCAACAAAGACCCTACAAAGCAACTCTCTTGCACTTCCACGTTTCTCTTCACTTGACTCAGGCAGATGCAGCATGCAACGAGAAAATCTTTCTCACCTCAGCTCACAGTACTTCAGAATTGAAAAGTAGTTTAATATTCTTTGAAAGTAGCAATGAACTACAAAAATCTTTAATGCTTTCTGCTATGGGATTATAAAAAACCCCAAGAAAACCAAATTATATTTTACACAGGTACTGCATTTCTGCATGCATCATCCCCACAAGCTTTACCCTCCTCCCAAAGGCTTTACCCTACAGCAGACACTATCTCTGATGATTAAGCCTCCTGAAACCTCTTGGCTCAGATGGGTTGAGCACATTTGGTGTTTCATTACTGACGTCTGCTTTCCTGAGAATTCCTTTCCACTATATTTTTATAATTTTCAACATGCATCAGTACAGACAGATAATCCTGCACTGCCTTGAGTACTTTCCCCAGCTTCTCAGTTAGCTGTGCACCAGTATTCATATCAGTTTAAGGAACTAATCTGGCCACCAAGTGCTTATGGTGAACGATGTCTGCCAGTAAATGGTTCAGTCACCAAAACTGACAATACCACAGTGGGGCACCCTTACACTTGCAAAGAAACACCCCAGTGGCTGATGGCCCAGAGGAGAGAAACACAGCAGGCAGCACCACAGAAGAGGCTTCAGGAAGATTGTTAAATCAATGTAACACAAACAGGCATAGTGCTAGAAAATAACAGTAAAAGTCCTTGATAAAGAGATAAAATTATACTTATTACACAGGTTCTATGAAGTCACTGACTGTATATTTGGACTTTTATTAGGAAATCCTTCACAGAAATTTCAAACTCAATAAAGCTTGACTAGAGTTGCAAGTATTTTTTTCCACACATATTTTGAGCAGCAATGCCTTCTACCAGGAAATGGGAAGACAACTTACATAGTTGTTGATCCTCTGCATCCCCTGAGCCATTTTTAAAGAATAACATAAAGAATTTTGTAAGGTTGAGATCTTAGTGAAATTAAACCAATGGGGAATGGCAAATGCTGAATAAAGTTGTACAACAAGTATTCAAAACCACATTTACCTTCTCAAATACACACAAATTACTCCAGAGGTCTACTTTAAAATACACTTTCAAACTGATTACTTTAAACAGGTCTCTTTTCAGCACTTTGTGGGTTTTGTGTTGATTTATTTTTAAAGTCATATCCCAAGTCTATGTATGTTCTTATATCCTGGACTCACAAACCCCTGCAGTTTTACACCTACATTTTCACTGGGACAATTATTACCACATCTGGACAGCACCAAACTCTGGATGGTGTGATACAGGTGTTTTCCATATTGGCTGTTGCAATTACTATGCATTTGCATCCAGTGGCACACTGGGCAAAAACCAAAGTTTGGGGGCTTTTAGACTGATCACTAATCAAAGCTGTAGGAAAAGTAGGTAATGCCCTCCAGAGACAGTAATCTAGTTTCCTATTCAGACAAAACAGATGAGTGACTCAAAAAGTGCCAGATGAGGGCAACAGTAAAAAAAGCATCAATTGTATCAAATAAGCTGTAGTCTCAACTTGCATTTTCCTAACCACTTCCTAGGGAGGATTTTTTTTTTTGTTTTTTAATACCTTTTGCTGTTGTTACAGGATTTGGACTCTTTTCCTGCTCAGATGTAAAGTATAGTTTAGTTTCGTGCTCAAAAGAAACCACAGGAATTAGAAAAACAGAAATTAATTCTTCATTTTTACTTTTGTATTGCCTCACATCTCTTCAACCAGGCAGCACACTGGAACTGGAATATAAAAAACTGCACTGCAGAAGAATCTATCTTTTTTCTTTTCTGGTTTGGTTGGTCAGTTGGTTGGTTGATTGGTTAGGTTTTATTGTTAGGTAGACTACAACTGTAGTACTAGTCATGACAGACTAACTACTAGTTTATTTAAGACCAGTTGCCCATTCTTTTTCACTTCTCCAAAGCAAATACTCATAACTGTTGGGATGGAACCATGTCAGAGTCCACAGGAACAGCAAAACAGAGAAAATGAAAATGAAAATGAAGAAGGAATATTTTTCTTTAAAGTGTCACTCAGTTATGCAGCTGGTCTCTGCAAAAGCCTTTAAGCATGCCTTGTCTAACACTACACTGTGCTCATGGCCCCTATATCACTATGAAAATCTAGCCACTCATACCAATACTAGATGGACAGATTTCACTGGCAGTATAAAGCTCCTGAAAAACTTTTCTGGAGGAGCTTTCTTGGCTAAATTAGCAAGTCTTTATCAGGTTAATGTCCTCATTATAGACTGTTCTGTAACATCCAACAGGTACAGAATATTTGTTATTTTTAAAGCACTCTGATATTTGAGTCCCATGATTTGTATAACTTTACTGATTCTACTAATTCTTATGAATTCTTATTAATAAGATTCTCAAATCACAAGCAAAGAGAGCATATATATATATATTGTATTTTAGGCCCTCCACTACTAGAATATGAAAACAAATCTGGGAGACAGTAATTTCCTAATGTTGTAATGTAATAATCGCATGTTTTGTTTTATCAAACAACAGTGATCCTAACAGCCTTAACAAACAACAGATTGTCTTCACGACTCTGTGACTTCACCCAGTCTTTCATGTTTTTAGCACATCCTTAATAAGCTAGATCAGAAATTTTGGCTTTGTGATTTATGGCATAGACCTGGAAGGCAAACAAACAGTTTCTTCTTGTTTTGTTGACATTAGACTTTATGTCTTTACTGTGCTATGTATAAAGTATCTCTTATATTTAGGGCACAAGTAGTTAATTATTTTTCAGACTCATAACAAATACTTTCTGATTCTTAATAGAAGAATTAAGATTCTTAATGGAAGATAGAAAACATCTATGCTATGATTTATGTATCATTTTACTACAGCAGTTAAATTAATTCAGAGGAGAAAAATCTGAAAACAATATGGAAGCTGGACAGACATAAGAAAGTTAGAAATTCTTGGGAGAAAATCCTTCTGGAAAATAATAATGAACATCTGTACAAGTATTTGCAATGATATGTTTGATAAACATTTCATTGATATCTTTAATAAATATTTTTCAAAGTTTTTTGGTGTCTGATACAATTTTCCAACAAGTCAGCTCTTGGGAGTATATTTTTGTATGTGGAATTCTTAGTAAATTTTTAGTTAACAGTATTTCTGTGGAAAGAACTGCACAAATGCTAAATATAATTTGGTTTTCCACCATAGTTCATGCAACAAGCAGGAGAGATGAACATTTATATACTCTTGGAAGTAATGCAACTTTTTAGATAATTCATAATATTTTGTGCTTATTCTATGAAAATTGCCCACTTATCCTCTTAAATGGTTTGGGGTTTTGTTTTATTCTATATTAACACACACACAATTTTAGACCTCTGAACTAGCATCTTCTCTATTTTCTGTTCTATAAAAATCTACAGGCAAAATGCATTAAAAGCATAATTTGTTTAGTATACTTTTGTTTTATTACTCTGACTTACTCTCAGCAATCTTTTTTTTTTTTTTAATGACCAAACCCAGAAAATCACATATGAGGGCATTGCCTCTTGCACTGCTGATGTAGCAGAGAGAGGGAAGCAAAATGTAACATACGATACCAGAAGGTATCTCCTGATTTTATGAATTATTTAGTTTATCCAGCTACATGTTGTAATTACTGTATCCATTTTAATTAATGGGAGAGAAAAATGCCAGCTAAAGTTTTTTCAGGCCTGAAAGCACTGCTCAACCCTGTGCTAGATAAAAAACATCTAACTATATAACTGATAGTAAGCAATACATGAATTCCACTTCAGGCTCACTTGGTAAAAAGGTAGGTCAAACAAGTGAGAGAAAAAGCCCAGGGCTCTCATCAGCCATTTTGACATCCACATAAACCTCGTTGTTACCAGATATTTTGTGATAATGAAGAAGAAGAAAAAGAAGTGTATTTCAGTGCAATCAGAATAACCAGTAATGACCCTAGTTATATACATCTTTTTTTTTTTTAATTCTACTAAAAATAAATTGTCAGACTCATAACATATTTATAAAGAAAGCCTTCTCATGTGTGTATCCATGACAACCTAGATTTATATTTTGAGCTCTAGAAGGTTGCTACAGCATAGCTTACATGAATTACTTTAAAGAATGTAACAAGATAAGATGGTTTGCTACCTGAGGTACTTTATTTGGCATGATATATAATATTTTGACTATATCAAAGCATAAAGGAAAACAAAAACATTATGTAGTGGTTTGAAGCCAGTCTTATAGTAAAGTAAACATATTTTTAATATAAGGAAAATGTAAAAGCACTTTATGACAAAGAACAGTGAAAATTAAAAAAAATCACTTAAGATTTAGTAATTGAATATTAGCATGCCATAGTTAGGAAGGCAAAGAAACATAACAGAAATGTAAAGCATACATAGTCTGAAATAAACAAAACTTGCATTTACAGTAGTATGCTGCCTACTGGAGTTGTAAGAGTGAGGAAAAAAAAACAACTTGTATTT
>JAWWEW010000088.1:4501481-4513924 GCA_035583185.1 Anabacerthia variegaticeps | reverse complement strand
AAAAAACAACTTGTATTTCTGTTACACATGCTTTCTTTTTGCATTTGAGTTGAAAGGCATAGTATATCATTTATGTAATAGATTAATACAACAGGCAATTTCCAAGTACAACATGGAGACAATAAAAACATACTTAATGAGATTTTTTCAAAACAAATATCAGTGACTTCCCTAGCATTTTATTGTCAAATAAATGTATTGCCTATCTGTGTTAACAACTACAGCCTTTATCACCATTTTTCTGAGCAGAGCCTACTGTTTTAGATTTCAAGCGAGGAATGCAAAAAAAGTAGACAAGTTCATAACACGGTCTTTCCTTGAAGTCTTTGTCGAGGGAAAAAGTTCTTGACATCAGCAATACAATGTTTGGGTGACATACTACTAGCCAGCCTGGCAACCTGTAGATTTCTTATTTCTAGACTCACACTGGGCCATTGAGGGCTTTCATTGTGGAGGATCTTCAGAGGAGAGGTATCTAGCTGAGGGCTACCCAACTGCATTAAAGTGAAATTCAACATGTCCATAAAATGCAGCAGCACAAACTTCCTCTGTGAGCCCAGTACATGGGCTTCAAGGACTGCAACTCAGCCATCATCTGCACTTTGTGAACTCTTAAAATTATATATCCTGGGATTAGTTCAGTTGGTTACAGTGTGATGCTGAAAATGCCATGGTCATGAGTTTGATCCCTGTACGGGACATTCACTTTAAGAGTTGGACTTGATGAACCTTGTGGGTCCTTTCCATCTCAGAATATTCTGTGATGAAAAATTAATAGATATTACATTACACTGCCATAACACAAATTTTCCAGCCTGTGTTCCTGAACTCTATGACTCCTTTTTTTATCTGGAACAATGGTCTGTATGTGTAACATAAGAGTCCAGAGGCACAGTACTTTTTGTTTTGTTTTGGTTGGTTGGTTGGTTGGTTTTTTTTTGTTTTGTTTTTGGGTTTTTTTGTTGTTTGTTTGGGGTTTTTTTCCTAGCTGTATTAGGGCAACCCGAGTACTAATTTGCTGCATAAGCCAAATGTAATTTTAGTAACTCATATGAGTATTTGTGGTCATAGTTCATGCAATTCAGTAGTACTGTAAGGGCCTTAGCTAGGCAAAGATAGTACTTTTATGGGAAGGATTTAATACCAAAACATCATTATAAACATATAAATCTTTCACAGAAATTCCTTATCTTGGCATATTACAGTGCATTATATTCTACAGTCTAGTGCTATGTTTTGTGTAATGAAATGTCATTTAGTGACACCAATCAAAACTTTTCAGCTTAACTTATATAGCAAAAACTTGAGTCTGCCTCAGTTACTTTCAGTTCTCCATGAAAAGCAGAAGATATGCAGTAGAAATGAAATAAAGTTCAATATGTAATATGTAATCCCATGATATATAAAAGAAGATGCTTGAGCAACTGATTTACCAGAGAATGACATTGCATTTTAACTAGAAGTCTTGAGAATGCTGCTACTTCCTATTTGTACAGCAAGAAAATTTCGAGTCCTATGTCCTGTGCTGCCCCAGCGTGACTGACCTAGACACCTGTATCTATAAAGAAAAAAATCATCTTTCCTAAAGAGATCGTATCAGACAACATATAAAGAAGCCTCACAAAGACAACATAACCATATTTGAATTCATGTCATTAGTCAGATGTAATAATAAGTGGTAAGTATATTTGCAGTGGTAAAAAGGTTACACACTGCTATATGTTTGGTAAGCATCCTATTGGATAATTTTAGAACATCATTATTCAACTTTTATTTTCTGTATTCTAGATAGTAGGCTTATCATAACTGATTAAACAATCTATTCCTCTGATATCCAGTAGTTTTCCATGGAAATTAGTTTGTGGCCTGTTAAACATATTACTTAACATAAGCCCATCAAGCACTACAATTGATGTGTAATGTTTTTATGCAGATAGCAACAGCTCAAAGACCATTATGTATAAGTACTTATGAGGGTTAAAAGTGAGATGCCATGCCATGCAAGTGTGACAGTACATAAAATTCTTTGGAATTTAAATGCATTAATTGAAACTATCAAGCAAGCTTATTTGATGTGTTTCCTCTGGCATTGATTAAAGAATGTCAAACAATTATACATTAAGAACTTGAAAATCAGTGGGTTTTATCAACATTTAGATACTATGAATTTACAGCTACATCTCTTGTCTACAGTTATCCTCTGCCCAGCAAATAAAGAGATATTTTGCACTGTTTCAATAACAATAAAAAATTACCTTCAAAGTTACAATTTTTCAAAGACTACTTTAAAATATCATTCCTGTCTAATAGTTCTTATGAAGCAACCTTGAACAATGCCACATGACACAATGAAATGTAAAATTGCAATTAAGCGGTATTAGTACAAGATTTCAGAACCCAGTCTTCTGCCTTAGTGCTGCTTTTCCATATTCATCTTAGAAAGACCAACTCAGTGAAGTTACACCTGGCTCTGCTTGAACTGTCACTAAGCAACTTGAATTAAAGAAGGAAAAAGACTTTTCTTAAGCATAGCTGTGGGAAAATAACTGGAGTTAAAAACATAACAGCACAGGTTGTACTCCCTGGATGGAATGTGGTCACCACACCTGATGTTCCACACACAATACAATCTAAGGGGGACCAAATGGAGGGTGGAGCAGATTGGAGATACTGCAGCCAGCCTCTGTCAAAACCCTTGCAGAGGAAGTAGCTCAGTGGTAGTTTCTAGCTGATAACCTGCACATCAGCTAAAACCAGGGGAGAGAAAGGAAGATGACCAGCTGACCAGCTGTTGGATCAGCAACTGTGGGAGACCACTTTCTTTGGACGGATGTATGTGCCCATCCCAAAGTTATCTCAGGTACTATACAGAGATAGCCTCCCCAAAGGTGAATAAGATGTATGACTAAAGTCACTGAAGCTCTACCTAAACATAAAGAAATAGTATAAAAATAAGTTAAGAAAGGGGAGAAGTCAAGTTAAACTCCATTGTATCTTCTAAGATCAGTTGACAAGCTAGATTCAAACCTCTGTTTTTGCTCTCAGTTGTATTCTACAGGTAAGGACTTAACAGCTGAGAAATTCATGGATGTAAGGAAGAGTATGATTCTTAAATTAATCAGAACTGATCACCAGCAGTAGCATGCAAGATGGTAAATCAGTGTCTGTGGATGAGCTAGTTTTGCTATATTTCTGTACACAAGAATGGGAATATGTGGAGCAAGGTCAGGCTCTGTTGTGAGCATGCTGTTCAGGATGAAAAAAACACAGAACCAGTAGTAACATGTATTTAATGTTTCATAATTAAGAAACATAGAAATGTGCTAAAAGAAGAATTCTGAGTCTACTGAAATTTCCCCAACTACTGCCTATTTATATTAGTGAATTATTGATGTCTAGATAAATGGAAAGAATTGTGTCCTGAAATCAATTTTGTATTTTTTTTTAGATTTAGATTTTAAATTATTAAGAAAGAGAAATGATGATTGTAACATTAATTCTTTCCCTTAGAAAACAATATAAGTAACTTCTTTTTATATCTACAATCTTATTTTTGTCTTACCAAGATAGGGGAAAGTGATTGTGCCCTTTTTTTTTTTTTAGGGAGATCAGTGTGTTTGGAAGGTCAAGAAACCTGATAATACCAGAAGACTGGGACTACCTCCAATTAGATTTAGTCCCCACAAAAACAAAGTCTAAGGCTGAAGCAGAATTATACAGGAAATCTAAGAGACAAAAAGCTATCCTCAGCAGCACACATGACATTATTCAAAATGTTGTAGTAAAAAGCTTTCTGAAAGTATCAAAAGCACTTTGATTCAGCTTCCTTGCAAGAGAAAAAAATGCAAAAAACTTTCTTAGGGTAACACTAAGAAAAGTTTGCGTGGCACTACAGGATAAAAGAGGATATTAGAAATAAGAGGCATCTTAAAAAAGCCAAAGTCCTGTGTAAGGAAGTTACCCTTAGGTAACTTACTTAGGTAGGAAGGATTATAAATTCAGGCAGGTTAAAAACACAAGACAGCCAAAAGAGAATATGAGAATCACTTGCAGGGGAGATAGATAGATAGATAGATAGATAGATAGATAGATAGATAGACAGACAGACAGACAGACAGGTCGAGAGAGAGAGAGAGAGAGAGAGAAGCATATTTAAACAGTTTAAGGAGGAGGAAGTTCTTATCTTGGTTTGGTTTGTTTTTATTATTTTTTTTTCTACTTTCCCCAGTTTTTCTGAAACAACTTCTTTTTCCCATAGCTCCAATCTGCTGTCATATATGTAAGATAAATTGTCCAATTAATTAATGTTGCACTATGTTCATTGATAGAAGCTATTTAAAGTGTCCAAATAATATGTGCTGAAAGTCAGCTTGATTGTGCATTCTTTCTCTAGTCTGTACCCGGAGCAGGCATCTTTAAGTAACATTATTGCACAGAGTATACAAACTCTGCAACACTGAGATTTCTGTGATACAGAGCATGTCAAATTTAAAGGACAACAGAAAAGTGGGAATTTTCTACAAAATCACAGATTGACATTACAGATGTGGACACCACATCTGTGTGCACACAGATATGAAGAACATAAGAAGAGGAAGACAGTCACACCAAAGTATCCTGCCTCCTACATCTGCTCAAGGTAGTGCCTATGGAAGACTGTAAGAATAGGGTTAAGGCACACATAAAATGGTGAGGAGTGATGGTGTCCTAGCACCCTTACATTTACAGCTTCCTAGGTTTGAAATGTTGTGTAAGTTCTTAGTAATCCTGAAGGTGGCTTCTGTTCTGTGAACATTGTCCAGTCTACCACCAAACTCATTTAGCCTTTCTGTATCAGCAGCACCCTCCAGAACAGAGTCCTGAAAATCCTTATGCAATCCCAAGGGGTCAAGAGGAAATTTTTTGTGGAGACACCTAAAAAACTCACCATGAAGTTTAAAAAGTTTGAATGAATAACTTAGAAAAGCCTTAATGTTGTAAAAAGTGGGAAGAATTTGCAAAGATAAACAAATTACTTATACACAGATATATCTTAAATATTGTGCAGCATATGTATATTGTCTTTCAGCATCACAAATATTTGAAAAGGTTATTTTCAACTAAAATTGTAATCTAAATAAAACACTGCAAAAGCAGAGATACTTTGGTACTAATTACGAGATATCTGGTGAAAAAGAAGTTCTGCAGACGAATCTCCTTACTTTTTTTTTTTTTGATGCAATTAAGAAGAATTTACAGCAGCTTACCCTTCATCCCACAGCTGATTACATGGTTTCAGAACAACAACAAAATGATGATAACCAAAGGCCAAACTTAAAGTTTATTGAAGCTGGAGGAGTACTCCCTTTAGTTTCAATAGGCTATAGGAAATACTTAGGAGGAGCAACACAGCTCAGAAAATCTGCAATTATATATCCATCTATATTTGCAGTTTGGAAGGAAAAGACATTTTCAGTTTGGCCACATCCCCTTCAGCAAATTATTTTGATGAGTGAACACAATAATAATCAAGATTCTAAAGTTTGTGCTCAATATTCAATTTCTTTTGGCAGTTACAATTTACAGACATCATGTCCGTCAACATAACACCATTTCAATGTGCAAGGCCTCACTCTCCTTGGTCAAACACCTGGACAATTATCATAGCATCCAACTTGTTAGAAGTAAACATACTGTAAAATCTGTTATTATTGACAGAATATGAATTAGAATTTGTATGCAAGAGTCTGAAAGGAGCATGCTAACGTGTAAATATTCACATCTAATCCTAATAGTAAAACTGTAGCTTTTAAAGTCTCTTCAGATCAGAGAATGCAATTCAGACTGCATCTATTGAGAAATTTAAAACAGTGCAGAATATGAGAATACTTTACAGAATCACAGAATATGCTGAATTGGAAGGAACCTACAGGGATCATTGAGTCCAGCTCTTGGTCCTGCACATGACCATGCCCAAGAATCACACCATTTGCCTGAGAGTATCGTCCAAACATGTCTCTAACTCTTCAAGGCTTGGTGCTTGATCACTTCCCTGGGTAGCCTCTTCCAGTGTCCAACCATGGTGAAGAACCTTTCTCTAATATCCAATCTAAACCTCTCCTGACACAACTTCAGAGCATTCTCTCAGGTCCTGTCACTGGTCACTATGCAGGAGTCTCCTGATGCTACCTGGATAGACATTAAGACTGTGATGCATAAAACCTAAAATAGCTTCATTCTTCACTACTTAGGAGAATGCTTCCTTCTCCATGACAAATTACCATGGCACATTCTGTTTGCAGGAACCTTTGTATTTCTTTCCCACTTCATAAGAAGAGCTGCTGGAAGGATGTGCCTTAGAACTCTGCACTAAATCAGATTGGAACTTTTGCGTCACTGAGTCCCTTCTTGTGCTATCATAGGCTCCTTCATTTCATGGAGCATTTTGTCTTCCTGAGTATCTCTATAATTGACCATCCAAACGTATTGAAGTTGCACTGACGTTCAGATGAGTAAGGCGGTTGAAGATGCCTTGTAAGCTTGTATTAAAGGACTCAAAAGCTTTTAAATCTCTGGGCTGTTGATTACCTGAGCTGTGGTAAGGTAGAAAGCAGCCTACTTTAGCAAGATAAACTATTTTTTGTTAGACTTCATGGTGTCCAGTCCAAAGTTGAAGGTATTTATTTCTGTGTGTATTTGTGACTACACAAGCTGCATTAGTTACATGACAGTAAGTTATTACACAGCATTGAGTGAAAGGGATGTTACAGGACAACCCCAAACTGCTACACTATTCTGCAGCTTCCCCTCAGCATCTTCCTCCTAGGTCAGCATTCACATGGCACACAGAATCAGAGACACAGAAGTTACCTGTAGGAACTAACAACTAAACAAAAATGTTCTCCTGCGTAATTTTGTATCTTACATTGGTATATTCATAGAATTATGGAATCATAGACTATCTCAAGTTGGAAAGGCATCATAAGGATCAAGTCAAACTCCCTGTTCCTCACAGCACTACCTAAATCTAAACCATATGACTAAGAGCATCATCCAGACACTCCTAATTCACTGTTTGCATTAGATTGGTATTTGTTACAGAAACACTGGAGTTGCACTAGTACAAAACTAGTTTTGGTTTTGTTTTATTTTGTTGGGGTTTTTTTCATACAAATATAGCCCTCTAAGCCTCCACAATGGAAGGAAGGAATTGACTGTGCCATACAACTTTCACAGATATAACAACTAGAAACAGTCAGAGAGAGTTTACTCTGTATATATGTATTTTGGGATATATGGCTTATATACATACATACATCTACATCTACACACACACACACACACACACATATATATATATGCTTTATAAGCTTTATATCAATTAAATGAAAACAGAAATGTCCTTAGGAAGTTTGATTTTTTTGATACATTCATTCATGCCAATCATGTTTCAGTGATTCATGCTAGTTAGTATTATGGACAAGTGCATGGATTGCAGAACAACTTTGCTATTTCAAAGACGTCAACATTTTCAACATTTTCAACACTCTGTATACTCAAAAGAACACCTGATTTTTTTATCTAGCAAATTTTGCAATGAGGCACACAAATAAAATGAATGAAAGATGCTTGAAAGTGCTCCAACACTTCTTTGAAAAGAGAACATAGTCTTAATTGTCTAGGCCAGGTTTTAAAAAAGATAAAACTGGACAGATTCTCTGGCATTTAACATCTCTGTAAAAAGTCTATAGGAACTTTTTTCCCTTTGATGTTTGAAGGCACAGTTGGACATTGTATCTGTAAACTTGCTAAATCAGATTACCTCTATTAGAATTGTCCTTGCCCAAACTGACAATGTGAGTGGCAGGATTTTTGAACCCATACCAGGCTGGATATAACTTATAAAGTATTAATTCACATTTTCATATGCAAGAAAAGCTTAATTGTATTCACCTATACAAAAGCTTTTTTCCTAGAAAAATATTCTTGTTCTACCAATGAATGCTCAGGAAAGTGACTAACATAAATACAGTACAGATAAGAGGGAAACTAAGTAGCTAATAAACTGACATCTTTCAGATGTCAGACATTGTGCAATGAAAATGTGTACAACAGAAATTGTATTTGAGAAAATTGTATTACTGGGGACCTACCACTTAGGATCGACATTATCTTGAATCCATAGTGTATCATATTTCACCTCTAAATGTGCAATTATCAAGCCATTTGCTCTCTCTTTTGTGCATTTATATTCTTGCTCTCAACAAGAGTTGTCAAAGTAAGCAGATCAAGACAAATTTTTAAAAATATAAAACAGCAAGTTGTATGTAAGCCTCACTGCTCCATCATTTCCTTTGTGCTGGCCATCTGAAAGAAAAAAATAAGAATGTTTTCTTATTTTTTGTTAAAAGCCTAGCCTACATCTGGGACATTTCACAAAAGTGAAAAAAATGAAGCATAAGGAAATGCTAGTAGGCTTATCCCTTTTTCTATTTTAATTTGTGCTTAGTAACAAAAAATGAATTTGCATTATAAATTAATAGAATTATGTTTGCAATCTATTGTGTTTTGGTGGGTTTTGTTTGCTTTTTTGTTTTTGTGGTGCTATGCAGATTTTGGCTGGGGTACAGTTAATTTTCCTCAGAGCAGCTAGTATGGGGCTGTGTTTTGGATTTGTGCTGGAAACAGTATTGATAATACAGAGATGTTTTAGCTACAGACAAGCAGTGCTTGCATAGAACCAAGGCCTTTTCTTTTCTTCACCTCCCCACTAGCAAGAAGGCTGGAGGTGCACAAGGAGTTTGGAGGGGACACAGCTGCCACAGCTGGTCCCAAATGACGAAGGGGATAATCCAGACCATATGGTGTCAGTGTATAAAGCTGGGGGAAGAAGGAGGGAACATTTACAGAGCTGGCATTTGTCTTCCCAAGTCACTGCTATGCATGATGGAGCCTGGCTTTCCTGGGGATGGCTGAACACCTGCCTGCCCATGGGAAGTGGTGATTGAAGTCCTTGTTTTGCTTTGCTTGTATACACAGTTTTTTCTTTGCTTATTAAACTGTCTTTTACCTCAAGCCATGAGTTTTCTCACTTCCACCTTTCCAGATCTCTCCCCATCCCACTGGGGAAGAGTGAGAGAGCAGATGGCCTGGGTTAAACCATGACAAATGCCTAAATAAAAGGGAATAAAATAATTTAGGAACACTAATGTGGAATTGGTATTTCAGAGTACTTCCCTTGTCTTTCTCACTTGTTCTCTGGTGCTCAGGCAGCCAACAGTAACACTGCCAAAGACATGTCCAGCAAACACAGAATTAGAAGGGAGAATCACTTCATTTGTAGGACCTAAGCTTTCATATCAATAAAGGAGTCTAAGAGGACTTCAGAAGGTAAATTAAAATAGAGTTTTATTCTGCAAGAATGATTCGCTTAATTTGTCTAACAGATGCCTTTTTTGACAGACATCTATGTAGACTTTGTCCATACAGATTATCTGTGGCTATATAGAAATACAGCTTGTTCTAGCAAGGTGTGAAGAAATCAACACTCTGCTCTGAACTTCCTCCATATAAGGTAAATTTTCTCTCTATTTCTAGTCTGTTTCTAGTTCAGCTAGCATTTTGTTTGAAGGCCACTTCTTATTTTGTCAGGACTAGACAGCCTACATTTCCTTTAAATTTTTTAAGAAGAATCTAGCTGAAAGCTAAATAATTGATATGTTTAACTTTCTTTCCTTTGGAGATAGATTTCCATGGCTGACTTCAATAGTGTTACCCTTGTGGCTCTCAAAACACCCAAGCCACTCTGAAAAACAGAACATAAGTAAAAACCTAGTGCAAATATTCACAAACAAGACCATTCAGATTTCAGGATATAGCCAGATATTTTCTTAAGGTTCTTCATTTGCTGAGCCCTGTGAAACATTTTTTTCCAGGATTATGAAGCTAATCATGAATTTGTTAGAATGCGTGGATGATTGGAAGTAGGGATAGAAGACAGTTTTTTGGCACTAAATCTATTTTATAAATGGTTATTGCATTTTCTTAAGAAAAAAACGCTAAAGACAAACACCAATCATTTGTAAGTTCTTAGTGAAAAGGAGAAGCTGACACAAAAGCAGAGTTCCCCTGTGATGACTTCTGGCATTTGTACCCACAAAAATGTAGGACCTCATTGGTTTCATTGTTTAAGGCAAAATAAGTGCAAAGTAGGCACACTGCAAAGTAGCTTACCACTACTTTTGTTCCCAGATAACATGTAGGGAAGAATATTCCTGAAAGGAGAAAGAACTTTCATTAGATATGAAAAGGTAATGTAAGAGAAATAAAGCTGAACCAGTCACCATGATTTTTCTCTACAGCCTTTGAGAAGCTTCATTTTTCACTTTAAGTAGTGACATCTTACAGATAATGGCTAAAACCAGAACCCTAATACTAACTTGTGAAGTTAGGGGACATTGCACTGCCCACACATTCTGTGGATGAATTCTACATAAAGAAGAAACCCATATCTTTATGCAATGAAGATTTACGAGTTGACACCAGTGAACAGAAGGTGATTTTATAAGCTATCCTGGCAAGACACTGGGTGTTTTGCTGAGACTCTGTGCTTACCACTGAGAAAAGTACAAGTCACTGTTCCAGATTTTAATGGTACAGTGGCCAAACATTAGGGCTACCATAATTATTTAGGTGCATGTGTCACACATAAGCACAACAAAGACACTCCACTGCAATTCCCATACACTGAACACTGTTTGCATGGGAGTGATGGGATGGAAGTATGACAGCAATCTGTGTATGAGGGATTTTCTTCAGGCCACCTTTCAGCATTTTGTCAACTTCCAACTCCACAGCTCCCTGCCAGCCTCAGCAAGACAGCTCCAATGCATTTCATGCACTGTATGCATTCTCTGGTGGTTAGGGAAGAGAGTTGCAAAGTGAGTCAGAAAACTAAACTGTTTGGAAGACAAAGGAGCCTGGAAGGATGGTAACAGCATTCTAGAGAAATTCCATGCCTCAGTTTTTTACAGATCTTTAGCTGCTGATGTTTTTCCATTATGTGTTGTGAACATAACTTCTACAGTAAGCCTCTTATACTTGAACATTATACATAATCTTTTAATAACATGACAATCTTGTGATTTCTACAATAGAAACCATCCTGATAATTAGTTTTTTTAGATTTCTTTTTCTCTTCCTCCTGTTCTCATAAATTGAATCTGAATTTACAAGAGGGAAAAAAAAAAAGATGAATATTGGGCCAATAACTCAAAATGAATTTATTTCTGCAACTTTGAACATACCTGTTTTATTCTATCTAGAAATAACATTTTATATAATATAATGTGGTTTCCAAACTGTGTTCAGGGAAAAATATAACTATGTATGATAAAGTAGTAAGTAAAAGGCACATAAAGCTCTCTGATGTCCATCTCAAGAATTACCTGCTGATATATTTTCTATTCTCTCTGCACACTTATTTTGCTCTTTATGCCTTTTATAAAGCTATAGGATTTAACACACAAATTATTGTGGATTATCTTCTTATGTGAAATTGGCTGTAAAGAAGGCTCTACTCTCTTATTCCTGCACTGAAAACAGAACTCAAAGCCCAGCATTTTATCACCACCATCAGATGGACAGCAAAAATAAGTATTAAACACTCCAATAGTACAAAGGTAAGAAAAAGAGTAAGTGAAGAAGTGACATACATAAGCTCAACAGAATTATAGTACAAACCCAAAACGAAAAGTTGTACTGTACAACAATCTGAGATACAGGACTTCCTCCCAGCCAAACCCACTTAATCTTATGTTGGTGGAAGGCATTGAAGGGCATGAGGAATGCACTTAAGCAATATACTTTATATGGCTGCCTAATCACTTATGTCTAAACACTGATTATGCTAACTGGGATTCTACTTTTTTGTTGTTGTTGTTTCGGGGTTTTTTTCCGCTTTCATACTTGACAAAATAAGATTACTTGTATAGACATTTAGAAAAAATTACACTCATGTTGTAACAAGTGGTTTACAATTTTAACTGATTTTGGTGCAAAAGGAGAATGGTACATTATGTAATGCTACTATAAGGTCTCTCAGCATTCCATCAAAAAGTAGAATTAGTTTCTTCCTTCTGATCTTTTCTTGAAGTCATAGTGTTACTATGGGGTACCATGTTCCACATTTGATTGAAACACAGGTCTATATACTTTTATGGTGGCAGCATACACTAAAGAAATTCCAAATATGAATAAAATAAAAAGTCCCCCAATGCCCTGCTATAAATAAAACCTGATGCATTAATTTTTAAAACATGAAGACTAATAATACAGGAGTTTTTTTTTCTGCAGGGAAAAGTAGCCTTTAAAACTAAATATGCATACTAGCTTAGAAAGGAAAAAAATCACTACAAGGAATGAAATATCAGCCTCTCTGCAGTGATTTCATCTGCTGGCACTAG
>JAWWEW010000088.1:4469328-4496293 GCA_035583185.1 Anabacerthia variegaticeps | reverse complement strand
TGAAGTCATGCTGCAACTGCCTGAGATAAAAAGTCCATTTACCCAATTTCTTGCAAGGGCTCTTTCAAAGAGTTTTGACAGGCAGCTAAACTAACAGCAAAACATGAAAATACCATGGCCCTGTGCTGTATGGAGCAGCTATAGAAGCTTCACCAGGAGCACATACCAGAGGTGCTGTCAGCAGCCTTTGGAACAGAGACCAGCAATATTGCCACCCTAGCAGAACAGTCTGCACTAAGCTCTGCTATTGTTCTCTTCTTCTGTTTACCAGACTTTGTTGCTCCAAAACAAGATGAATGAAGACACTGTACTGTCATACATGGCTCTCTGACCACAGTATATCCACCTACCCTAAATGAATACCCTTTAGAAGATTTCTGAGACTAATGGCATCCCAAAAACAACACAGGTGAGCTCATGGGTATACAAAAAAGTGCCCAAAGAACATTTTTTCACAACAATGTTGCTGTTCACGTAAGACGCTGTTATGCCTGGCAAGAACTTTTACTTTGAAAACTGAAGGCAGACAGGCTTCTGGGGACTGCTACTTTGTCCTGAATTGACATTTTGCCAGCCCATGCATCTGCAGGGCTGTTCTTTAGCTCTGCCACTCAGTGTTTTTGTTGTGTTTCCTGGAATGTTTGGCGTGTTTTTCAAAAGATGGATGATGAGAGCTAAGTTGACAAATTCTAGAGGAGAGCAAATGGGTAATCATACAGCCAAGAGGAGGTGCAGCTCAATTCATTACTTAAACAGAGCTTGTAAGAGAAGGGGACTAACCTCCTTACACAGACAAATAGTGATAGAACAAGGGAAATGCAAAGCAGAGAGATTTATATCAGATGTTAGGAAGAAATTCTTTACTTCTTGTGAGAGTTGTGAGGCACTGGCACAGGTTGCCCAGAGCAGCTGTGAATGCTCCAGCCCTGAAGTGTTCAAAGCCAGGTTGGATGGGGCTGAGTAAACTGGTCTAGTGGGTGACATTCCTGACCATGACACGGGGGATTGTAGCGAGATGATCCTTAAGGTCCCTTCCAACCCAAACCACTCTGTTTCTATGAATCACACCAAAATTACTCAGATTTTGTATCTACGTAGCAAAAGACAAGGAAATTATTTGTCGAGAATGTCAGGGCACGGATATTAACACCTCAGTCTTACCAGGACACTGAAGACTACTAATGGTTGTCATGGTTAAAACCAAATACACTTACCACAAAAGACAAATCAAAAGACAAATTTGGGAAAGCTACCAAGTTCTCTTTCTCATAAACAAATTATAACCAATATGGCTCATTTAGGAGGGGAAAGTTTATGTCCGGTTAGGAAATGTGGCATGGAATGAGTAGGAGGCTCACTTCAGATCATGAAAAGCAGTGAATCAGCCCTGGCTCTCTACAGCTTACATGTTTTCCTTCTCTTCTTGACTCAGTCTATTCTAGGTGGCAGAATAAGAGCTTCAGGAAAATATTAATATCAGCTCCAAGCTGCAGGTCTGGTTAAAGCTGGTTATTCAAAAATCTCAGTTCCTCTGTTTACATATAATTGCAGATATTCTAGATGTCTGTGCATCTGTGGTTTTTTGTGGGTTTTTTTTTCTAGATTAGATAAAATATTTTGCTGTTGTTTATTTTTTTTTTTGCTCTGAAAATCAGACCAATAACAAGAAGTAATAATACAGAAGATAAAGAATCACGTTATGCCAAGTAGAACTGTAAAACTAAACAAAAAACCAAATTACTTGTATCCTTTAAAGATGTAGGGGGATCCTTAATGTTGGTTACATATACTGAAAGAGATAAATAACATCCCAGAACATCTTAGGTTCCTCTGATATGGTAAACATGGCACTAACAGAAAGTCAAATGAGAAACTTTACGAGTATTATTGTTTAACAAACACACATTTCCCTAATCCAGACAGGGAAACAATCTGGAAGGACTTGAAAAGGTATCAGAAAATAAAGGCAGAATGGATTTTAAATCTTCTTGATACTGTTTTTCTAGTAACTTTTACTGAGGTGTATAAATTTTGCACACAACAGTCATGCTGGCACTGACTAAAAACTCAGAGGGATTATAGCAAAGTGCTTACATTACAAGCAAATTACAATTATAGAGTGAAGGAATGATATTGACATGCAACAAATACATCAGTAAAAATGTTTCATTTTAAGAGTTCGCATTAACAGGATTGCATCACATAAGTAACTGATGACTGCCAAACATTTTTAAGTATTTGAAAATTCACCTATAGAAAATATTTAAAAAACAGATGATTACAGAATTCCCAGGCTAAACCCAAAACAAACAAACAAAGCAAACAAAAAATTGCAACAAATAACAACAAAAAAACAACAAGAAAGGAAAAGAAGCAAATGCAGTTGACAAGGCCACTTTGGTGAATGGCCATAGTAGTTCATATATTGTTCCATGAACAAGTAGCAGCAGTGGGAGTAAAAACAGCACACAAGTGTATTGTATTACTCCCTAATGCTGTGCTATACACCATTTTCTCTTTAGGGATAGACAACAAAGCAACAAAGCGGCAACTTATACTAAAATTATGAAACAAAGTACATCGACAATGACAACAGCTAGGAACCACATCTCAGCTGGTCACCTTGGCTCTTTTTACAGTCAACAAGAAAAGAGAGCATGTGGAAGATCAGTTTTTGGAAGATTTCCCCACCCATGCACTGGAGGCTTGTCAACTGTGTAATAGTAGGGAGTCATGTAAACTGCTGCTTTATACAGTATTGGTAATGTCTATACAATGTTTTAAAATCTGCAACTCTCTGTATCTACCTATCATATTGCAATATAAGGTTTTCAGAAGTCAATTCTTCTGGGTATGAAGAAATGAAAAAGACCTGAGACTCAAATCTTTCAGAGACCATGTTAAGATATACTAAGTCTTTATGTAATGCTGTACCCCAGAGTCCAGAGGTTTTTGACTGATGTAGTTTCCAAGTCACTTTCCATGGTATTTGAAATGTTGTGGCAGCCAGGTGAAGTCTCAGGTAACTGGAAAAAGGGAATCATAGTACCCACATTTAAAAAGGAGAATGAAAGGACAAGCTTGAGAAGTGAGTCCGTAAGAATCTCAGGAGGTTCAAGAAGGCCACGTTCAAGATCCTGCATCTGGATTGGGACAACTACTTGTATCAATAATGGCTGGAGGATGAACAGAATGAGAGCAGCCCTATTGAGAAGCACTTGGGGATTTTGGTGGGAGAGAGGCCGGACATGGCCCAATAACGTGCACTTGCAGCCCAGAAAGCCAATCTCATGCTGGGCTGCATAAAAAGTAGCATGGCCAGCGGGTCAAGGGAGGTGATTCTCCTCATCCTTTTTCCTTTGGTGAGAACTGCCTTGGAGCGCTGCATCCACCTCTGATGTCAAAATAAGAAGGACATAGATCTATTGGAGCATGTCCAAAGGAGTCCTTCTCCTATGAAGGGTGACTGAGAGAGTCAGGGTTGTTCAGCCAGAAGAAAAGAAGGCTCCAGGGAGACCTTACCACACCCTTTGAGTACTCACAGGAGTCCTATGAGAAAGACATGGACAGATGCCTTAGCAGGGCCTTTTGTGATAGGACAGGAGGTAACGGTTTTAAACTGAAGAAGATAGATTTAAACTAGATATAAGCATGGTGAGACACTGGAACAAGTTGCCCAGAGGGGTGATGGATACCTCATCCCTGGAAACATACAAAGTCATACTGTACAGAGCTCTGACCAACTTGGTCTAGTTGAAGATGTCGTTGCTCTTTGCAGGGGTGTTGGACCCTCTGTTAGATCTTTAAAGGTCTCTTCCAACCCAAACTATTCCATGATTCTATGATTTTAAAAGGAAATTTTAATAAATTCCTTGAGGCTTTTTATCCAACAGGACAATTCTCATGGGTTATAGTTTACAGAGGAATTGCAAATTATACCTTAGAAAAAGGCTACCAAGTTATATTATTAGTAATGCCACAGATTTTATATGTAACAAAAATATAGTATTACTTAAGTACTGCTAGCTTCGATTTAGCAAAGCAGAGCAGAAAGGCTGTAATAATCTGTTCTGGTTATGTATAAATGCACAATGCAAATCTGTTCTCTATATACATCTCTATTTCACACCACCTTTAGCCTGAACTTTTGCAGTGTAGAAATGCTGCAATTTTTCAGTGTTTTTTTTTGTTTGTTCCTGTAGCCACCCAGTGCCAGACTTGATCAGTTCCACAGATCCGTGCTCTTTGCAGCATTCATTTTTACTCAAAGGGTCAGAACTCAGAGAGGAAAGAGTACCACATGAAATAAAGAAACTTCTACATACAAGTCTTTATCATATCATACTTTCTAAGGAAGAAGCATCATTTGTTATGAAACAAAGCAAAATAGCCTGTCTATGAGAACATGACATATGGTACCTGCTAACTTTTCTCCCAATGGACTTAAATGTAAAACCCAATTCTGCATTTCTGAAACTGACTGGGATAAGAACCTGTGGTAAATGAGACTACTTAAAAATAGCAACAAAAAGGCATATTATGTAGGGACAGGTGGCAAAATTCAATTCTCAAGTCAAATGTACCAGGCAATTGACAAAGGGAAAATAATTTCATATAAAAGGGCTGTACAGAGGATTTTTATATTTCCCTGTGTTCCTTTCTTCCATGAAACTAAACCCAAAATACAACAACAATTGCTAATAACATTCAGATTTGCAGCTTGCTGTGGACAAATGCCTTATGGTCACTTTCTTCTAAATACTAGTTTGTGCTTAAATAAAATAAAAATAATATCTCAAAACTCATTATCTAATATGGTATTTTTAAAAAAAAACCTTTTTGTTTTTGTTTTAAATTTTAATCTGTTTTTAACATAATTTGCTTAATGATTTTTTTTTTTCCAATTCTCAAACCCAATCCATCAGTATCACCTCCCACAATCACCTTTTTCAGAGCAGCAGTTTCAGGTGGTGGTTGATTTTAGCACAAGTCTCCTTGCTCTTCCTGCACCAGAGAGATCGCAGAGATGATGATCATGCCTTTAACCACACTGTGCTCTTTCTATGCTTTGCAGTGTCAAACAGTCTGTGCTTTGAAGAATGTCTAAAGAATTGCTTGGTGAAATGCTGTGATTTTTATCTTTTTTTTTCCACCACAAAGACCTCTCTCGCTATGTGTTTTATCCCATAGTCTGAACCAGAGTTAGTCTTTCCTGGGACATTCAGCTTAGTCTTCATAAATCTTCAACTGCCCTCTTAGACTTTTAACCTCACTTATATTCAAAATCTTATTGTTTAGATTTTTATACCGATTTATTAGACATAAATTCCTGAAGTACTCATAATACTATTTCACCTAGTCTTCTTTTTTGAACTGAAAGTACCTAAGCACCAACAGCATCAGAACCAGCCACTGACTCACTAGTAGTGCCACTTTCCTGAAGAGTAAAGGATTCCATTATCCAGTACCATGACATGCTAGGGAGACTTCCAAATTTAAAGTTTTTAAATTGCACCCATCTTTCACTCAGCACTTCTCCATTTCATTTTGGACTTGGCAGCTTGTGTTATTTAGACATTTGAAAACTGGCCAGATGGATCTCTAAATCTAGCAGGTGGACCAGCAAGAAGGAAAAACATGGGACTATGCTAAAATGCTGAAGTAGCCTCAGTGCCTACAAAAGCATGTCAGTCTTTTCTCTATTCCAGCTGAGTGCTAGGCATCTTCACTGTTATGCATGGCTCCCACAGAGAACTCTTTGTATTTTGCTACTCTCTCCCTTCACTTCTTATCCTGGCTTTCTCTGGCAGAGGAAAGAATAGTTTCTAATTTCTCCTTGAATATAAAAAACCCCCACAAATTAGAACCTGAAGAACAGGAACGAGGCTAATAAGTAGTCTTGCATCAATAAGTTCTTCTTCTTAAATGATTTTAAGTGTTTTTTATATTGTAAAATCATATGCATACTGTTCCTATAACAACTGACCCAGATTCCTAATGAGCTTCCCCTGGTACTACTACTACTACTACTACTACTACGATACAAATGAATAATAATTTCCTGTGGGTGGATTTCCCATGTCTGTGCTGTAATTCAAAGCCTGACCTGTCTGTCTTGGATTACGTACTGTCTGCCAAGAGCCTCCAGCTTTACAGAGGTTTTTTTCCCTGCCAAACCTTTTCTCCCTCACTGGTTTGGAAAGCGATATCAGAGATACGGCAGCAGCATGGAAAGCAGCCAGATGACAGCCATAGGCAGATGTCATTCAGGTTTGATACAAAAAATTAATTCTAGTCATATGATGAAATATTCATGGATCCTAAGAGAAAATCAGTATTTCCAGGAGAAAAAGTTTGTGTGCATCTGCATGATTACTGCTTTCAAGGTCTTGTGTACTGCCAGGAAAGCTATGGTATTACTGTTTTATTTTAGTCTGGTATCTCACAAAAGAACATGTAGCAACTTTGAAGAGTTTGAGCTCCAATGTGGTAACATAAATCCACACACTGTTCTATATAAAGTCCTTTAATCTCTTCTGATAAGATTGCTCAATCTCCCCTTATTCAATGATAACAGATTAAAAGTTCAGTAGCTATGCTCAGCTAGGAAAGACTAGTTTATTGCTGGGTTGTGGTTTTAGTTTTGTTTCTTTTCTGAAAATGGCATACACCATAAGTAAGAATTTTCTGTTAGAAATAAAATCAAATTAACCAGGAGAAATATGACGAGGTTTAAAAATGTGAAAACTCACTAATTATCAAGTAAACACAATTGGACAGTGAATTGCAACAAAATATGTGTGCTCTCACTAGAAAGTTGAGAGAAACATGGTTAGCCTAGACAACCTAGTGCTGTATCTTCTCCTGCTTCTAAAGTCTATGATGGTAGGCTGAACTGTTTTCCTATGAGATACATCATGGATCTCATATTCTCTCTCAAGTGTTTGGTGCAACAACACCATTGGGTTGGTGATGTAAAAGATTAATTCTGTGCTGCCCTCAAACACTACAGATATTTTCTTCATGCTTTATTGATTTTTTTTTTCCAAATGATTGTTTTTACTTATGATACATCTATAAACATGCCTTTTTCCTTAAGGGGTTTCATGGTGAACAGAGGTGAGTTTGCATGTTTGATGCAGTTGGTAAGTTCTGCTTTCCTAATTTAATCATCAACTTTGCATCAATGTATAGTCATTCCTGAAACATGACTTCAGAGATTTTAAGATGTTAATTTATGACTGGAACACAAATCAAGGCACACAATGAAAATTTAGAAGTAAAATGAAGATAATTAAATCACTTTTTTATACTTCTAAATGGTCTTAACCTCTGCTATCTAAACCAAATCTATGCTATTTTCAAAACTTAGATTATATTCTCCTCACGTCCCCCTAGGAATACTTTGACATACGTTACTTTAACTCTATAGTGCAACTTGTATTCCATATTTCAGGATACTTCACAACCTGTGCAGTTCTCCCATCATCACTACTGTCATAGTGGTCTGGTTTCCACCAAGGACAGGGCAGTAGCCATGAGGGGATAGAGCCTGGAGCCACGTGGGCATGGCCAAGACCCTATTTGATACCATTCCATGTAATAGCCAAGGGACTCTCTCTGGCTTTCCAGGACAAGCGTAGAGAGGTCAGTGTGGGGGGCCACCAGATGTAAGTCAGGTTGGTCAGGCTTGGTGAGCATTTTGTATGTAAAATCAGCCTCTCTTTTTTGAACGCTTTTGTTATTACTATTGTTGCTGTTACTGTTTGTTTTCTTACCTCACTGGTGTTTCCAGTATATTGTTTATATCTCAACCCTTGATCTTTGCTCTTTGTGCCTCCAATTTTCCTCTCCAGCCACCACAGGGGAGAGGTGTGAGGAAGTGAGTGAGCAGCAGCCTGGTTGGGAGTCTCAGTGGCTGTTGGCAGTGCTCTCCATCTGCAGAAGCCCACCTAGTGCAAACTAAACTCTGCTGGGGTTTGTCTGTCAATGAAGATGCCTGGCTTGGGTCATAGTGTATGATTTTATTCTTTCCATCACTGCTCTAAATTCAAGTCTCAGTGGTTCTCTTCCACTTCTGTGATATTTGCATGCACTATTTCAAAAGCATAACACCAAGTTCATTGCACTCAAGAAATACTTATAACACCCATCAGGGCTTTCAGTTCTTCCACAACTTTTATGCAAGTATAAATTAACCCAGCG
Source organism: Anabacerthia variegaticeps (assembly GCA_035583185.1). Lineage (NCBI taxonomy): Eukaryota > Metazoa > Chordata > Aves > Passeriformes > Furnariidae > Anabacerthia > Anabacerthia variegaticeps. Next base: position 4,488,088 of record JAWWEW010000088.1, on the reverse strand, counting down.
TCATCACAAAGAAATCTTATTTCTGCAGTAGCTTTATCAAAACCAGAATTCTGCAGGTGTGTGGTACCACCCCATCCACACCACCTTAACTTGATCCATATGTTGATTTTAAAGACTTTCCTCTTTGTTAAATTCTGAGCAATATCTTAATAAGGCTTTGATCCTAGCACTGCGCTTGAGAAACCTAGGAAAGAAACACCTTAAAGCCAACCTTTTTTGCAACACCTCTCTGAATAATAAACTACTATCAGGTGAAGAAGAAATTATTTATCCTGCATAGTCTAGGCAACTCGCAACATTTTTTTACTTGGGATGCTCCAAGTACTTCGGCTTTGACTCAGTATGCTAATAATGGTAACTTCTCTTTCTTGGAAATTAATAGTTACTTTTTTTTTTATAACTATCTTTAAATCTTGTGTGAGCTGTGTTCTTATCACACTTAAAATATTTCCTTCTGATGACAGGTTGTATCCAAGTATTTTGAAAATACTTGAATCTGATGTCAGTACAGCATCAGATGAGATCTGTTTTCCAGAAAACAGGTAATCCTACCCATTTAACATGTTCACCTAACCTGTATGCATCAGCTATTCTACTGAAAGCTTCCATCTGACTTCACATCTACTGGAAGTGCATCCTTTTCCACAGTGCCCTGGTTCACAGTTAAACTGGTGAGGTGTTTAGTCTGAGCTGTTAAAGCAAAGTATCTTTCACACATTCCTAGCACTTGGGGGTTTGTTTTTGACACTTGAGAAAGACATTTGCTACTGTGCACAGTAGTCTTTTCTACTTCAGCTTGAGAAAAATATTACCTTCTGTCTATGTAAAAGTAGCAAAAATAAACATGAACAGGAGGCCTCAGGAAATAGTGTTAATTAAAGCAGTATGTTAACGAAATTAGTGACACAATATTAACGCCTACTAAAACAGAAGAGTTTGTGAACACTGTTTCCCCTTTTGTTTCTGGAGCTCATTTACAGCCTGATTTTCAGCGGCAACCTCACATCCAGGTTCCAAATCACTGGGAACTACAGCTGTATATTCAGTGTACTTGAAAATAAGGCTGCAAGAACGTTCCTGGCACTCTGTTTATTTGCTCTGAAATCCAGGCCTGGTGCAGCTGCTTGTCCTTCTACCTTGAACAAATGCCTTTTAAAGACAAACCTCTAGGAATTCATTAAATATGTATTTCTTGGATGAGTTTAGTAATTGAGCTTAAGAGCCATTTTGACATTAAATTCTTGGAGAAGTCTCTCAAAATCCTAACCAGTGCACACTTAACTGTTTTTTCCTGTTCACACAATATTATATAGTTGTTTTAAAAAATAAATTGTTTGGACAAAACAACAGCTATCATTATATTTTTGATATCTGGGTGTTGTATGTGGGTTTTTCTGTTTTGTTTTGTTTTGTTTTTCAAAACCAAACATAACCAGCTAAACTTTTCTTATGCAGAAAACATTATCTGGTAGTTACCTTCTCTAGGGGTGAGAGATGGTTGGGTGAGTGGGTAATAGGAGCAGCAGCAACCTGAATTAAAATTTCATGGTAGAGAAGCAAAAAGGAGAAGTGAGAATAATACTTTAAAAAAAAAATAAAAAATTACTTCTGAAACATCTGCTGGTCCTTAGTTTCTCAGTATTGAAAATTGCTCTGTGATAGGGCCACCACAATCTATCCACTGAAGTTGTATATTGACACCAAGATTTATTTTAAGGAGCTGAAAGTACCAGTAACAGTCATCATCATAAATGCATTGTTCATTCAGCATGGAAACTGAGGAATATCTTATATCTGTAATGTATCCCATATGCCATTAAATGTACCCATTAATACCGTATTTCAATGTTTAGCAACAGTAAAAGTTGTATTATAGGCTACTAGGAGCCAGATTTAAAAAAAAAAAAAAATCCACTAAGATTGCAACACAAAGCTGATATCAAGATAGGAAAAAAAGTCAGTCTTGGTTTAAATTAATCAAAAATTTTCAGTCTGCCTAAAAGATATTTCACCAAAAAATTTTAAACCTACTTCATTGCATGATAGATATCTACTGAAACAAAAATGATGAGTGAATAAACCATTCTACGGTTTTAATTCTTGATTTAATTCTTAAATCAGATAGTATCTGATTAGATGAGAAAGATTACCATAAGACTTAAACTTTAAACAGCAATTTGAATTTGTAAACACAGCTGCCCGATATGTCTACAATGAGTTATAATGGAAATAACAATACTCAGACATTACAATGTATTTTTTTAACATTAAAAATACAAAATTCCAAAGACTGGCCCAGGAGAGCTGTAAATGGAGGACAACATTGCTATAATGCAATGAATATTACTCAGAAATCAGAGAGAAGTGAGATATAATGGTCAGAAATACAGAAGTCTAAAACAGAGTTTTCATTAGCAAAGAGAAGCTGTCAAGATGGTAAAAATACCTGCTGCTTACAGCATCATCAATCACCCACTAAGAGGGACAACTGTTTGATTTGAATCTATATCAGACAGGTCTTTTATGAAATGCTTCCTTGTAACAGAATTGCTGGTATTCGCATAATCCTTCATCAAGGCAATTTCCCCTCTCTCTTTCTTAGAGAAAGCATAGCTGAACATGTAGGAGGAAATCAAACCTAAAAATAAAGAGAAAGCAAACTGAGGAACTTCGCATTTTATGTTAGTGAAAAGCAGGCATCCTTGATACTTACTGGCAGAAGGGCCTTACCTGAAGGATTTCCTTGAATTAAAAAAAAAAAAAAAAAAATCAGAACACCTCTACAAACAAGAAGAATAAGTGAACTCTCAAATTCATATTTTCAACACCTTTATTCTCTGATACTTTCTTGTTTCTTAAAAGACTTTTGCCCCTATTTTCCTTTGGAAAGTCTAACCAATTTGTATGTTTTTTAAAATCTTATTAGAACAGCAATAGGCAAACAATTTCAAAATGCCTCAGTATTTTTTCCTTACTGATTCCAGTGCAGTTACCCACTGACCACTTCAACCCTGTCATTTACTTCCTCTCCTTTCACTCAAGCACCTTCAGTCAAATTCTCTGAACACAGTAGTTCAGGTACCAGATTTTAAAGCAGAAAACATGGAATGCAACACAAGTCTTAGCATGGAGAGAAAAAAATCAGGAGAAACTTCATAGTGTCAAAGGGAGGTTTAAATACCAGATGGTAATATTCAGGAAAAGTAACATTGCACATATTCTTTAGCAAAGGATAAAAAAATTGGGACTGGAAAGTCTCTTGCATATGATAAGACAAACTTACGCAGCAATCAGTGCAAGAGTTTCAGACTTCTGTGTCCCTAAAGCTATACTGCCCAAATAGAATCATACCAATTCACACTACTTCGCCCAATATTCTTCATTGGGAGATATGAAGACCCCAGCAAGAGTCAGTACTTAGTGGGTTTCCCATAAGGATCTTTCCATGCTCTATCTGTTCTGAGCTGGAGATAATTTAACGTGCTCTCTTTAAATATTTTATTCCACTATGCTCTTAGGCAAAGACATCACCATACCCACTCCCCATCATGTGTCAGCCTGCAATCTGGGAGCTTGGAGTTTTGCTTTCAAAACTTCATGTGCTTCAGTTACTTCTAGCTCAAGACTAATTTTGCCTTTCTCACACCAATAAACCTTTCAGATCCTGGCATACCCCCTCGTGCATTAGTGGTTACCATGCTCATGGCAGGACCACCTCTTTGAGAGTTAGATGATTAAACACTTGCATCCATGCCCAAACAGCTAAGGCTCAAAAGTCTAAATCTGCTCAGGCTTGCTTCTGAATGATCTTTTAAAGGAAGAAATTCATCTGCCAGTATTTTACTTATTATCATCCTTTCTTAAAAAAAAAAAAAAAATAAAAATAAATCCATTGAATTGGTCTATTTAGTTTTTTTTTTTCCATTTTTATACTCAAAATACCACTTCTCAGCTCTTCAGAAGCTGAGATTTCATATAATATTGGATGAAATAAAAAGAAATACATAATACTTATTTACCTGTTAGTTGCATCTGACATAAAAAGTTAGAATATGAATAGAGCACATGTCCAATTTTACAATTATACATCAACTTTGCACTCAGAAATGTTTTTACCTGACAACAAAAAAAAAGAATACACATTATTGTCTACATATACTGCAAAATTTTTTTAGTAGAAAGAGGGTTCTTCAGACAGTCTTGAAAAACAAGCAAAATGCCTGGGTTTCTGCATTGTGTAAGGAATTGCAGAGTGGGTAGTATGACTCTGAATGCCTAGGGGGAAGCTAGATTACCTCTACCCTATTAAACCCTTCTGCTTCTTACATGCTGGTCCACTCACAAGCATTCACTGCTTAATGCATAAACTTACCAGACTTTGATCTCTTGATCTGCCTCAAGATACCAGACTTCGCTCTCCATTGAATAATTCTTCAGACTTTTTTTCATTCTTTGCTGCTTTGCAGCCATGGATGCCCCTTCTCCCTAACAACCCCAAAGCTTCCTTATGGCTTCCTTTAAATAACTCCTTACAGGTCTCCTCTGCCTGACCTAAGTGCATTTGTTCCAATAATACTCTCTGTTTCCCTTCTTCATTTTTTTAATAAATAACGTATTTTTTTTTTATTTTACTTCATTACTTCACTCATTCCCTTCATATTTTCACTGATTATTATACATTCAATACATTTTATTTCAGTTTTAGGGGTTTGGGAGTGGGAATAGAACAAACTGTTGGCATGTATTTGAATGGGTAATACCAAGATGTTGAAATGGACATTTTAAGCAGCAACTTAATACAAACGCAACAAAGTAAGAGCAGGAAGGTAGGAAGGGTCATAGTGATAAAAACAGGCAAAAAAAAGAAGTAGGAAGAAAATCAAAGAAAGTGAGGAAGAATGTCAGGACATAATAAAAATAAGTTAATTCTCCTACCAAGTCCCCTTGCCTGTCAGGAAGATTGTGGTCCATAACACTAGCAAGAATTACTCTTTACACTCTCAGAGCTCACAGAGCGGAATGCTCATGGTCTCCATTTTAGTTTTCCAGTGTCAGCACTAAATAAATCTCATACTTACTGCCATACAGAATTGGTTACTGTAGCAGAGAAGAATAATTTATTAGAGATGGAAAGAGCCAGTTATCTATAATGTAAATAAGTATGAGACCGCTAGCAAAACTGATTCATAATGAGGTATGGCAGAGTCACTAAACTTTGAAACTCCGATTTATAGATAAATCAAAGTGAGGGAAAATGAATAGAGTAACAATTTTTTTTTTCATCAAAAAATCAATAATGAGATTTAGTATTGCTTCATTTAAGATAAAAGGATGAGTAAAACCACTTATTCACTGTTATGGCACAACTGCAGCTTACAGATCTATATTTTCTTATTTGCCCACAGGTACATAGATGAAAAGGATTGCAAAGAACGTCCTAAGTTTATAATGAGAAAAATTATCCATGAATTGTACACCTCAAAGAAAAAAAAAGTTTTCTTTGCACTGATCTGAAGAGGGAATCTGGGTGCATCATGATTTTTTTAATCTCTCATGATTTTTTTGATCTCACATTCTCCATAGTATCTAGAACATGTTTTCTAGCTCAAAGTATTATTTACCATCAGGAAAAAGACAGATGAACAGTGTAATTGTATCTATCGAAGTAACAGGGAGACAAGAACACTGTTCCAATTTTTGCTTATGCACTTCTCAGCTCTTCTCCATTAACACAGACTTTCCTACTAAGCTGCTAGTATTTATTTAATCTTTTTTTTTTTTTTTTTTTTACATTGCAAGTACAATGCAAAAGTTAAACGCTCTGATTATCCTGGTAACAATGATACATGTGTAATACATACAGATACATCACATTCATGTAATGCCCCAATTTTTTCCTGAAACAATGCCTCACTTTGTTTTGAGACTCCCAAGTTTCTTCACTCAGCGGTTTGTCATTCAAAATTTATCTGTAGAATGCAACAGACATCCTGCTGGTGCAAAAGCAAACACCCAGGTAGTGGAAACTCAGCTTGCCTATGAATGTGGTATTGATTTCCAGTAACTCTTTTAAAAGGTGAAGTAAATTGATCACAAAATAGGGTACAGCTGTCATTCATTTAATACATGCAAAAGGATGTATCTGCCCACTGAGGTCCTGAGAGTCTCTTGATTCAAAAGATAAACTCTGTAGAGCAAAGTTCAGAGTTGTAGATGGTTTTCTGTGATGACTATAGATGGAATTCATCTCTGCATTGTATCATTTCCCTTTGTCCACTGAAAAGGATGTACATCTTACATAATGCCATTAAATCAGTAAAGTATCACTAAATCAGAACCTTAATATTCATAAATATATTCAGTGAACACACTAGTCCTATGTTATTTTGGGAGCTAAGAAAGAAGCGTGCTTAAGGACCATACAGAAAACATGCTGGGGAAATCAGGCTTTACTGATGTGCTCTACATAAAGACTGAGATGAAACTAAGTTTATTATATAAGAGCTTCTGGATGTTACTTACTATATTTTCTCAATTTTCTCCTGGGTATCTACTGGTGCCCCAGTGTCCTAGGCATAGCATAAAAGGAATATTATTATGACTAGCAGAACAATACAAAAAATGCATTTAATTTGTGTCATGTAAAAGGAATGCTTTGGGTGTTTCCTTTTGATTTTTAACTCCACAGCATTTTTATCACTTACTCTGCAAGTACTTTAATAAAAGTAAAGAACAACATGCTTTCAGAGGGATCCACAGTGTACTGGAAAAGCGTGTGTGACTTTTTTTTTAACAGTAAAAAACAGTAAAAAAAGAGTAAATAAACCACGAATATCCTGTTCATTACCATCTTATTCCTCTTGTTCCCACAATGAATCAAATACGTTAATGCAATAACAAGAAGAAAAAAAAGACAAATTAGCATACACAATCACAGTTATGAAGAATCTTACACTACTTTGAGAGACTCTTCCCTGTTCACCTGGCCCTGGTAACATATAGTAACACATGCCCATTTTTTCCACATGTAAGCCACATGACACTAATAAAAATTGTGTACTTCTTTAACAAAGCCTTTTATAGCACTTCACACTGGTAAGATGTGTATTAATAGAAATGACAAGAAATTCAGTATTTCATAGAGCAGCACGAAGCCTAAAATCTTCCAAACCATTTCCACTTTCTGATTACCAACAACAGATAAATCCTGATATCAAATTGTACTTGGAATAACCTTGTCAATAATTTGCCACTAGAAAAACTGCAAACACTAGAACGGTAACAATTTTCAAACTGAGAGCAATAAATACATATTAAAAATACATACTACACAGAAACACTTATTTAGCATTTCAGTCAGCAGTAGCTTGCATTAGTAAGTTCAATTCTAAGATCTCACATGTGTGATGCATCTTTGTATTCTGAAAATAAAATCCTAGTTGCAACCAAAAAAAGAATTAACAAATTTTAGTATCTAAGGGAAACATTAAATGGCTTACTGGAATACAGATGATTAAACAAATCCAGCTTATTGCAAGGGATTTGGGGTATACATATTGTTCAGGTTTTCAGAAAACTTAGGCAAATCCTCCCTAGCTCAGGTAACCAAAAACTCAGCTCATTATGGAGAAGGATACAGATTTCAACATGCAGAATATTTGGGAACAGGTGGAATATGTTTTTTCTTTGTTTCCCTTTTCTTTTTTTCCTTTTTTTTCTTTTTTTTTTTTTTTTTTTTTAATACAAATAGTTTCCTGTATCTTTAGAGTGAAAAGTTGCAATAAACATTCTTAAAAAAATTAAAAAGTGAAAGCCATGAGCCAATACAGATAATGAGTTCATTAAACTAGCCACATCCCTTAAGTATTTATGAAACGTGAGGAGAAGTATAGATTTGTTTTTCAAAAGAAATCCTTTTCTGTAGCTTGTAATTGCTAATGGGATGATTCTGTCATCCTTGCACATAAATAAATAATGCCAGTAGATTGCTTTAACCACTGAAAAGGGCCAGGAAAATACAATTATCTCAGCAAATGCTGTAGCATATATAACATCTAAATTGAATAGTTACATGCAACCTGGACAAATCCATTACAGTTTTAGATTTCCCATAACTTGTCTATTTTACTTTTATTCAGCCTTGTTCTTCTGTAAGTTTCAGAAAATAGAAATTAAAATAAATTCAGAACCTTCCTGAAAATAAAACCAGAACCACAAGTGTCATTAACTGAAGAACAAAACATACACTTAAAATTTCCTTACATGCTGGCCCATTTCCCAAAATTTGACACCTGCAAGTGTGAACTATTTTGGATATGTACTACAGCAAAAATTTTTCATAAATATTTATAAACAACATGACAACTGTGCACAAAATATTCATTATTAAAATAAATGCCCTGAACAGTCTTAATGATTGAGATACTAACATAGAAAAGAATTTCTGAGCAGTTTAAAAATACCTTGCATTAAAATAGTATTCACTCAAAATACTTACACTAACCACATTGATTCTTCTAAACAAATGGTGCTAAAATTCCTGAGAATTATTCTTTTCTTTAGCCTAGAATTTCCCTCTATTCACATATTTTTAAAATGTATTTAAGCTGGATTTCAAAAAAATTAGTATTTTTGTTCCCTTGTAAAATTACATTTTCTAATCCTTAAAGCATAATGCAGCATATGTGTTGAGTAACAGTATCCATAAAGGCAATTGTTCCATCTAAAACTCTGTCTACACATGCTTGACTTCTGCTGTACAAACTCTTTCACCACTCCTGTGCCCTGTGGACTGATGCAGGTATTGATCCAAATTGGACAGCTGACTGCAATTTATCCTCACAGTGCTGAATGTGAATGTTATACTCATAGAAGAAGTAGTGTTTAGCCTTTTTCTGTACATAGGAGGGTCCGTTCCCATGTATGGTGACTTTCCACACTGTAACTCTACTGCTTATGAACAAAATCCCATGAAAACATGAGAAGTAAAACAAGTCATGACAATGAAAAAATGTCTCAACTAATAGACTGAATCCCATTTGAGAGGAAAAAGTGGGCAATTACAATAATTTTACGTGCAATTAATGAAATCAACCAAAATTGAACCAATCCCATGCTGCACAGATAGATTCATGCTGTGTCTAGAAATATCAGAAAAGAATACTCAGGTCAATTTCCTGTGTGAATATGAACAGCAGCACTTTTTTAAATGAATCACTGCTCCATGGAAAGAAAATATGACGCAAAACATCTGATTTAAAAATTGCCAGTGAAGACTAGTTCCTGGAAACTCTTATATTTTACAATGGCCAGTGCTCTGGTTATGCCAAAGATATGCTTTTATTGGATGAAAACTTGCCACCTTTCAAACACAATTCCTGATAGACTTGTGTGTTAGAACATAGCATCTTAATGAGTGCATGCTGACACTGGTCAAATCACCCTCTAAATTTCTTCGAGGAGCTGCTGGATTGAGCTTTGTGAGATGACTACATAAAAAAGTGTATCCATATGTCTTTAACATCACTCTGTATTCTAGCATGGAAAAATCCTTCACAAGAAACAATACCTATTTTTGACAAGGTATTTTAGTTCTTAGTTGAGTTGGTACAGTGTTTGCTTATGTATATCACTCTTACAACATTAGTTTTTTGCTCCTCTATTTTTAGCTGCATTATAAATGCATAAAACCTTCACTGCAGTTAAATTAAGGAATCAGAAAGCTAAGTGCTCAATTGAAACAGACATTTCCCAAACCCCATGAGAACAGCTACTCAAAACAGTCTCCACGAAGTAAATTCTGTCACTGGTTTTGAAAGCATTTGCCCACAAATCTTGACAGTTGCCAGTACTGAAGCTAAGCTTGTAACATCATACAAACACTGCCTTTTCAGTATTGCAACAAAACTTATTTATGTTGGGAAAAAAATCTATAATGTCAGGAATGCATCAAATATATGAAATTCCTAAAAAAGAAAGCAGGGAATACTTGCAAAAGAATCACATAAAAAACCAAGCAGCTCTAGGCAGTTGCAAGATTCACTGCAGAATTGTAAGGTACACTAAAGTCAAGGCTTACATGTTAAATAGAAAGCTCTTTGGACGAGTCAGTTTTTCTAACTCTCAGCCCTGTCACACAAAATCCTTCAGTAAGCAACAGTTGTTAATGATACAGTAACAATGCTTAGTAAGGCTGGTTAACTTAAAGATCTAGCCCTGGTCCTAACAGTATAAATGCAGCTGGATAATATATGCACCTAAGAAAGCCTTTTAATTTCAGAAAGGAAATATCCTTTTGCAAACAAACACTCTTAATGGCCAGCAAGTTTAACCCTCCTATAGTCTTATGCAGATTTTGTATAAAGATGTGTTAAGTGAATCTAACACAGAGTAAACTCATTGAACAGAGAAAATCTACTAATGTACTAATACACTCATCTGCAAAAAAGGTTTTGATGTCCTTTTCTTGAAAAAGACCTTCTGGCACAAGCAATAGAACATACTTGAATAAAATAACTGCAATCAATTTCTGACTGTAGCTTGGTTTGGTTCTTTTACTATCATGTTATCACTTACTATTTCAGTAACATGAAAGTCTAATGAAAATGATACGTTTTCCTCTCTGCATATTTTAAAGAGAAACTTAATTCCCTAGTTTCTCAATTATGAATTAGCAGACAGAGGTCATGGACTTTTTCCTGAAAGGCACCAGAAAACACTAGATAATCACTCTGACATAAATTACATTACAGCAATAGCTGGATCTCTGTAAATCACAGATTCTGTTAAAAATAATATAGAACTAGTTTTCTGAGTCCTATTTGTTTAACAAAGGTATTTTTGATCATCTTTTAATAAGTCAGTTACAACCACAAGAGACCTTACAACCAACATGAAGAAATGTTTCAAGGTTATAACAGCAAACACATTTGAACATGATAAAATCATATTTAATGGAATACATTCAGGGTGTCTTCTTATGAATTAGCACACGACAACATGGCAGAACAGTAAAGGCTGCCTGAAAGCTTCTTAGCTCTGTGGCTTTCTAGAATATAATTCACTACAGCAACACACTGGGTTCATAAAGACACTGATGTGCTGCAGTCTTGTGTGGGGCACATCAAACAGCATGATAATAAATGAAAGCAGTGACTAACCACAGAGAAGTTGCTAGAATAAAACTCTTTTTCTGAATTTTAAACATCACACCTTACACAATATGTTGATCCACGTTTCTATTTCCCTTTTTCACAGGGAGCTCTTAACTGATTTCTCTCAATGAAAACTGATGTGTTCATTTTTATTTATAAATTTCCTATGATTCCTACTTTCCATTGTGAGATTGTATTAAAAATAATTATGCTTTCTAATCCTGCACAGTGGATGGGAATTCAGTATATGTAAAGGTTTCCCAAAGGACTTAGAGTATGGTTTAAATCCTTAAAATTTCCTTAAAACTACAGAAGGTAGGAAAGTTCAGGAAAGCTAAAACCACCTTTTAAAATCCCAGATTTTATGTCACTCTTCTTCTTCCCATGCTGCTCTTTGTGGCAGAATAATAGAGCAGTTGCAAAATAATGGCAAAACAAAGCTGCAAGAAAGCAGGTAGTAGTTCAGTTTACTGACTGGAATCTCTGTCTCAACAGAAGTGATATTTTTCTATTGTGCTTAACAGTTTGTTTATTAGCTAGTAAAAAGAAAGCAGAACAGGTAAAATTCTGGCTTCTTCTGAGTTTATTTGGAAACTTGGCATTTCTTCCAGAAATCTTTATTTGATCTTCAAAAAAGAAACCTACCATCAAAAATTGGCAGTGAAAAAAAATGACACCATTTTATTGAGTACAAACCCTAACCCTAAACAAATGTTTTAGAAATATGGGAAGGAAGAAAATAAATAGCAGATTGCATTTACCTGTGCTGGAGAGTTATCATCAGTAGAAAAATAATTTCTAATAGAGAGATTATATCACTCCAAAGGCACCTCAAAAATGTCAAAGAAACAAACAGAAAGACCTTGGCCTTCAGCGCAAAGGCTCTTTCCTATATACAGCATCTGCCTCAATGGGAAACGTCCTTGAGCGCTGCAGCAATGCAGCCAAGAGGAGCAGGAGAACAAGAACTGGAATACACAACAGTGTAATTCTTGGTAACTACCCAGTGCAGCACCACCCCTGACTGCTACTTTGGAGAGGTTTGCCATGGAGGGATAGAAGCCAGAGCTGGGGCTGGAGGGGCAGGCAGTGGGCATGGAAAACCAGAACATAGGAAGAGAAGTTAAGGAGTTGTTCGTGCCACAGAGGAAATTGCCAGGTCATAGTGCAAAATGTTGCACAATGGAGAAAGAAAGCAGTCTAAAATAAACTAAATCACTTGAGATTTAAGAAGAGAGTGAATTAGCAAAATGTTCAATTTTTTGAAAACTGAAAAGGCTGTAGATACTACACTGTATAAATCAGTAGATTGAGTTGCTGTAATAATCATGATCAGTGACTGAAACTGTTGACTCAGTCTGGTTGTTTAATCTTTCATTAATTAGTGCATTCAATTTATTGAAACTTTTTGCTTGAAAGCATTCTACTGAGGCTTTATAATATTCCTCAGATTTCCTCAGGTATTCTCAATTATGTTGGCTGTTCAAAGCACAAAGAAAAGCACTTGACAGGTTCATACCTCTCCCGTTAAGTACACTGATGTGTTCTTCTCAGTAATTAAGGCTCACTGCATCCCTCGGCTTCTAGGTGTAACACACAACTCATTGCAGAATAGACCATACTTTACATCTTACACAAAGGAAGTCATGGCCATGAGTCTGTGGGAAAAAAAATCTATTTTCCAGAAACAGGGGTGTGTTCATGTGTTAAAGTATATCATATTTAATGCCCAAAAAGAGTTTCCTTTGTTTTGTTTTTTTAAAGGCGGGTAATCAGGCACTGAGGTCTTACACTTCCAGACCACAAAGACAGAGTGGGTTTCTTCCAGTTATTTTTTTTTTTTCTATTCTAAACCCCTGGCTAGTTAAATGTACTTTACAGACAGGTGTATCTGAAGACACTTGACACACCAATGCAGGCTACAAATACTCAAGCCTTTTGGGCTTGTTTAAGTGTAAGGAAGTTATTAATAGAGTACAGACCTGTGCCAATTTACAGCAGCCTGTAAGATTTATTTCTGCTTCTATTATTTATTTTTTCATGTGTGTAAGAAAACCAAAGTGCATATGACACTTTTTACACTCCTACTTAATTAGAACAAACACCCACCTTTAGTAGCTGTCAAAATGAACTCCTTAAGGAGATTAATTTCACACTGGAAATAAAATCTCTTGGTATCTTAGACAGATTTTAAAAGTACACTACAAGCAATGTATATGTGAAGTCAATCTGAATTTCTCTCTTTGGAAGAAGGGTTTTGTACATTCCCCTGTAGGTAAGTGAAGGTAATACAGATGTATGACTAAATGATTCTGTGAATTTGAATTTAAAAAATCTGTGTGAAAACCTAAACATCATCTTACCCATCCCATTGGGCTTTAAAGTTGCTCTGATATAATATTAAACAACAAATAAAATTATTCCTTTACAAGAGAGTATTAGAAAATTAACTCTGTAAGCAGAGGTGAACTTAAAAGCAATGCACATCCTTCTTGTACACCTTTTCTGGGAATCAAAACTCATCAGTACAATGGTCTGTGCTCAGAGATCCCCAAGAGGAGTCCCAGTGTCCACCTGCCTCCAATTTTAGAGAATCAGAAGCACTTGCAAAGATGTTGCTGTAGTGCAAGATGCCCAAGAAAGATCCAATGTGCAATGTGGCAAATCACCCAGGTATGCATAGGCTTAATCTAGAGTCAAACATACAAGTTAGCAGCATAGATTAGCTGGGAAGCCAGGCCAAGGAGAGAAAATGCCTTGCTGCCTCTCAAGGGAGAAAGGGGCTGGCATAACCTCTCCCCCATCTTCAGCACAGATGGGCTTCACTTATGTATGCAAAGGATGCCAAGCATTTCTTGCTGCAGCTGACTCACAATATGTACCAGCAGCTCACCTACACAGACAGCCAGGGCAAGGTGTTCCAGCCAGAGCTGGGGGAAGGAGATCTTGTAACTCTGGGCAAATGGCACTGCAGGAGGAAGGCTTTGGTATCTTGTTCCCCAAGTATACTTGTTGGTACCACTTTCTTGCAAGAAAGTGAGGACAGAGAGAAGTGAAAGAAATAAATGTGAAGAGACCCACCCTTGAAAAATCCTAGACCATTCAACAAAACAAAACCCTAAATGCTTTATCAAACATTTCTGAGACTGAAAGGTTACACTTGTGAAAGAGTCTATTTCTTTTTATCTGTCTAGTACACTTACTGTTCTAAGTAGATGGCAAATAAGCAAGTGCACAGATACTTTTCACACCACAGTGAGCACAGTACATTGCAATCTTTTCAATAAACATGAAATTCTCTGATGATGCTCAGAGAATTCTTCAGATCACAATGTCCCTAGCCTTCACAGAAAACACATCACAAGGAACTTCCATCAAGCAAGATTATTATATAGCTACTGAAATGTACACCTTCCCAGGTCTCTTCTATTACTTGTCCCAACTTCGTTAAAAATCTCAAATTCAGACCTCAATATTAGTTGTTGTCTGCAAACACAGGCTTTTAGAAGGTACTGTGGCATTTAATGAAAAATTAAGTTAGCCTGCTTTATGTAAATCAGCTCATTAAAAAGCCTTGCACCTGAAATCAATTGAAAAATGCCATCCAGTGGCTAAAGGCAGCACAGAATTAGTATAAAACGGGAGGGAGGGCTTAACTACAATGACATCTAGTGGTAAGATATCAAACCGGTAAAACAACTTTCAAAACCAGAACAAAGAATAATAGTTACTTTTAAAGTTAACTCAAATACAAGCTATTCCACTGTATGATTTAAAACAGATACTGCTAATTATTTTGCACCTTATGTCTTTTTTATTAAAAAACATGGGATAAAATGTCATCCAACTGTATTAGTAACTTTGAATATCTATTACTTGCAAAAAATAATTTTAAAGGAAAACTAATAAAAAATATTACTTCTAATACCCATATGGCTTTTAATTAGAATTGTTTTCAAAGCTAAGAGTCATATGAGCCAGTAAAAGGTAACTTACTTGGTTCATGAATCCTATGTCTTTTAAACCAAAAGCCATATTGTAGAATGCAACGTAGAGGAGGCTTTGGAATCCTGATTAAAAATAGTCTATGGACTTGTATATTGTATAGGGTATATTACATTTCAATAGGATCATATTTCTTGTGTTTTCATATTGTTTCTTTCATATTATTTCTTTCATTGCATTCCTTTGATTCTGGTTTCTAATGATACCCTTAAAAGAGAAGAGATCAGTCTGAGTTGATGCCATGCAAGTATTGCAGATCCCAAGAATATAATTTTCAATGAAATTCACTAGTTGTGAAGGAGGGAAAGAAGACAAAAAAAACACCTTTAAAAAAGCTCCCTTATGAGACGGGACTTAGATACTCGTTACTCTATCTAAAAAAATACAAATTCCATTGTGCATTGGCACAAAGCAAATCTGACAGAGATTCTAGAAAAAAAAAATGAGCAAGGGCTCACATTTTGAAAAGCCTATTAGTTCAGAAATACTATTAGAAATACCAAAGTACTCTGAAAAACATTTTGAAAGACAAATATTAACTGCAGAAGAAGCAAGTAGCTTCTGTGTTTGCTTGTAAGTTTTACTTATTTTGTATAAATTATGTGTGTGTTGTATTAACCACTATACATCTCTGGCAAACATCAGTTAATCATCAGTAAGAATTACAGTGTCAGTTCAACACATTACTCATCTGAAATGCTGTGCAAATAAAGAAATTGTAACGAGGAAGGCTATGCTTTCTTGCCAGAGATGTGGCATAACTGCCAGCAGTCCCCAATGGCCCAGTGCTGAGACCAGAGACCTCAGCTCTGCAGATGCAGTGAATTTAATTTTGAAATATGGGAGATGAAAGGAACAGCAGATGATTTATGAACCAAATCCTGGAGGAATCATGTAGTTTCAGCTTTAAGTGTCAAGCTTGTGAAAGCATAGGAGTAAGAATGTTATTTTGTTGAAAAATAACAAGATAAGCAATCTGGAGAATAACAAATAAGCAACCAGTCACTGACATTCACACAAAAATTCATATTCGTATACATGCACACATTTTTTTTCCCTTCAAATTTAGCCTAGGACAAATTAAAAATATAAAAAATCCAGGAAATAGAACAATAAACCAAAAAAAATTGAGAAAAAGATCAACATAACAACAAAGGAGTAGCAGTGATGGGGAGGATGAAGAAAACAATAGGGAGTATAATTTTTAACACAAACACAGTACATCCTACACTTTGGCCATCCTAACTCCTTGGTATCTAACAATGGCTCCATTATAGTATTTGCTTAGCTAAGCTATAGCTATCTTACCCACCCATAGCTCTATACAGCTAATATTATAGGAATTTTGAACTTGTATTATACAAATTAATCAATCACTATTGTTGAAGAACAATCCCATAAAAAAAAGCCCTTTTGTAAGGGGCTCACCTTCAGTATAAGGACTCAATTACAAGACTCAAGAATCTGTATATCTAAGTAAAGGTGAAATTCACTGCACTATTTCACATGTAAAAAAACCCCTTAGCTGTATTAAAGAGGTTTAAAGTTTAAATTTGTGCTAAAGGAATTCCATGCTAGATGCCATCTGTCATCTAAAAGCACTTCTCTGGCCCAGTCTTTGACCGTGGAAGATGTTCCAATGTGCCAGAGCAACATTTCTTAATAGAAGGTCAAACTATATATAAATAAGACAGTTATCTGAACATAACATGTGTCATATGGTTTCTTGAAAGTAAAGACAGCAGAGGTAGCTTTCTTTATATTAAACTATTAATCTTATTTATTTAAAGACATTTTCAACCCTATCTGGTATTCATTCAAAGACATAAAGGAAAGAGAAGAGAAGAGCAACTGTCATCATCTACCTGGACTTGTGCCGGGCATTTATCACCATCCTGCATGACACCCATATCTCTGAATTGGAAAGGCATAGATGTGTGGATGGCACATATAAGGAATGGACTGGATGGTTGCACTTAGAGAGTTGCAGTCAGTGCTCAATATCCAGTCAGAAAGCAACAATCAGCACTGTTCCTCAGGGAATAGTGTTGGGATTGGTGCTGTTTAACATCTTTGTCACCAGCATGGATGGTATTAACACACACTCAACAAGTTTGCTGACAACCCCAAGCTATGTAGTGTGATCAACCACACAGGGGAGGAGGAAGGGATGTCATCCAGAGGGACCTGGACAGGTTTGAGAGGTGGGCCTGTGTGAAACTCGTGGAGTTTAACAAGACTAAGTGAAAGATTCTGCACCTGGGTCAAGGGAATTCCAGGTATAAATACAGACTGGGTAGAGAGTGGCCTCAGGGAGAAGGTCTTGAGGTGCTGGTGGCCAAGAAGCTCCACATAGCCCAGCAATACACACTCACAGCCAGAAAGCCAACTGTATCCTGGGCTACATCCAAAGCAATGCGGTCAGCTGGTCAAGCGAAGTGATCCTGCCTTTCTATTCTACTCTCATGAGACCCTGCTGGAGTGCTGTGTTCAGTTCTGGGGACCTAGCAAAAGAAGGATATGTACCTGACCAAGCATGTGCAGAGAAGGGTGACAAGGATGATCAGAGGGCTGGAGCACCTCTCCTATGAAGACAGGCTGAGAGAGCTGGGTTTGTTCAGTCTTGAGAAAAGAAGGCTCCAGGGAGACCTTAGAGGCCCCTCCAGTACCTGAAGTGGGGCTACAAGAGAACTGGAGAGGAACTTTTTGCAGGGAATGTAGTGATGAGACTTTAAAGGAGGGTAATGGCTTTAAGCTGAAGGAGGGTTGATTTGGATAAGATACTAGTGTTTGATGCTAGTATTTAGATAAGTTACTAGGAAGAAATTCTTTGCTGTGAGGGTAATAAGGCACTGGCACAGGTTGCCCAGAGAAGCTGTGGATGTCACATCCCTAGAAGTGTTCAAGGCCAGATTGGATGGTGCTTTGAGCAACCTGGTCCAGTTGAACATGTCCCACAGGAGTTGGAAATAGATCATCTTTAAGGTCGTTTCCACCCCAAACCGTTCTAGGATTCTAAGAATATTTTTCTTAGAAGTAAAGATCATAGTAGTGTGACAAATTACAGTTGTCACATTTGGGTTTATCCATTTGTTTGGGTTTTTTTTTTTGTGTCAAACCCAGGGTGATTTGTTTTTTCCAAAGAACTATAAAGCATTGCCTGAAATCTCAAATCCATCCTCTAACTCAGCACAGAGAGAACACAGAGTGACTGAGTTTATCTACTGCAAAATGTTAGCCAAGAAAACCTCCCAGCCTTTTGGGAAAAAATAGTTTATAAGAAATAGTTTTATATTAAAAAATAGTTTTTAGACTTGTTACATTAAACAGTTAAGCTGGGATATTTGCCATAATCAGAACTATTTTTTGTGGTGGTTTAGTTTTACTAGTTTTGGTTCAGGCCTTCCCTGGTAACAAGGTTATAACTAAGGAAGTATTCCACACCATTCCTTCAAGTAATCAGGAGTATATAAGATAGGGAGTTTCCATTCTCTCTCTCTCTCTCTCTCTCTCTCTCTCTCCCTTTCGTGTGCATGGAGGACATCAGGTCTCTGTGTTATCTCTATGAGCTGAGGCCTATTGGAGAAGCTGGTGTCCCAGCT
>JAWWEW010000088.1:4457162-4469228 GCA_035583185.1 Anabacerthia variegaticeps | reverse complement strand
GAGTGTTGGTGAGAATTGATTGTATTAGTTACTTATTGAGCTTTTCCCTGAGTTTATGAGTGTATCTGTTTTGTTTGTTTTTACCCATTTTTGTCCCATTTTCCTTTCCCTCTCCCCCCTTTTCCCTTTTGGGGTTGCTTTGGGATTTATAGATTTATACTGTTTGATTGTATATAATTATAATATATGTGAATCTATATATATACACATATATATATATATTAACTACAATTTTCTTTGGGTTTTTTTTCTCTTCTCTCTTGTGAGGAGGGAATCTGCATGGCCGGCAGTTGGGTTTGGCAGGGAGCCAACCCAAACCTCCACATTTTTCCAATTATTTTCATTCCAAAATTTAATTTTACCAGAATGTCATGAATTCTCATTTTCAGGGGAAAAACGTACAATAGCAACTTCTTTCCAAAGATGCTCAGATTAGCTGTGGTCCTGAACTCCAGTTCAAGAGTCAAGGTATATTAAATTTATTTTCTAGACAGAAAAGCTTAATTTTATTCCTGTAGTTGTGAATTTGGAACTTAAAATACAGAGAAAATTGATATAGTAAGAATAACTTAGAACTGCTGATAGTTCTAAATGTATTCCAGCATATTAAATTGTAATAGCTGTATAATTTTCCATAAATAAATATTGCATGCCTCTTAAAATCTTTCACTCCACAGTGTTGTTATCAAGCTATCTAAAATTCATTACCAGACACAGATATTTTTGCCACAAAGTAAAACAGACAGACAATATGAGGGCGTAAATATAAAAAAAATCTTGGGAAAAGTTTAGCAGAGTGGGTGTATTATTTTCTGACCAAAGCTTAGAATAGGGAGATAAAATCTGGTTGTGAAGCATTTTGTCAAAAAGCAAAATTTAATTTGCACGATAACAGAACAAGTTGTTCTTTCTGGCTAACATGCAACACCTACCCAAGTCCCTCATATGCAAATTGGTTTCATATTTTTCTTCAATATGAATTGAGAAAAAGCTTATTTTGAAATTTATTTATGAAGAAGGTGGAAATGGTTATGCCCCAATTCCACTTTTTTTCCATTCAGTATTGCTGTTTTTTTTCTGCAAAATATTAGTCACATTAATAATGTCTCTTTTGATTTATTTTTCTTTTTTTTTTTTAATAAGCAAAAACCTTGGGTATTGACAGGAATGGGTAATTATGTTGCTGAATTGTTGTTCTAAAAGTAACAAATAAAAACCCTCTAAGACAAAACACCAAGAAAATTCTCATGACTGAATAACATGCAAAATCAGCTTGAGGTATCTATCTTCTGATTAGAACTTCAGCTTTTTAAAAGAACAAAATAGGTAGAGTCAAATGGTGCTTAAATTTTTATATGTGGACAAAAAAATAAGAAAGAGTTTATTTGCACTGAATAATATCTTCATGACAATGAATGCTATATCACCAGTGTATTTAGGAAAAAGTGCTAGAAATGTTTATGAATCAGAATAAAAGCATTTGTAGTACATGGAAGAAAGGATTTTGAAAAGTACCATTTAGCATTTACGTTTTCAAAATCCATTGGATCATGATTTTTTCATATGATCATAAGATCTTGAATAGAAATGTGAGTTGATTGAAAATCTGAATGTTCAATTTTATAACTAATATACCAGAAAATGTTTAACAAAACTGTATAGATTCTATGCAGTAACTTGCCTGTGTTGCATTCAATATAGTAATCCATGAAACTGTGACTAGTAAATTTCACTTTCAAAGGAAGAATTGGTATTTTGAATAGCCTTAGTCAAATTTCCTTCTACATTTTCCAAGCTAGTGTGTGTTGTTGCTAAATACCTACTTCTATGATAATGTTGTTTTAATCAGTCCTGAAGTGATCCTTACACACTCTTTCGGTTTTACAGGAAATCCAATTGCTAATGCCAGTATTCTGAAATATTTAAATAAATGCTGTTGCAGAAGTTAATAGGAGTTAATAGAACTAGCACTTAGAAAAAGTTCCAGTGAAAAGAAGGTGGTCTAAAACCATATGTCTGACGCAAAACTGGTTTACTGAACAAAGACCATTCTGGGTCAAGTGAGTCATGATGGCTGTAATGATTTGCGTATTTCTGCATGTTTTCATGAGTACTCCTCTCAGCACTCCTTTGCTCTGGTTACTCAGAAAAATTAAAATGATTTCTATATTCAGTTCTCTCTCACACGTATTTCTTTGATTATGACCTCATCAACTATAAAAATGAGGTAGCAATTCTTAAGCAATCTAACATACTCTTCAACCTTAGCCCAAGAACAACAGAGAGGCATATGTGACACAAGCACAGAAAAAAGATTGATACTTAGAAACACACCCTTACAAGTTGCTTGTGCAAAAAAAAAGTTTCATCGTACACATAGAAATGTTATTTATAGAATAGTCATATGTGTCAGAAACTCAGAGCTTAGCATATATCAAATTTTGCAGGAAACCTGTATTCATCTTTCAGTGTTAATACTTCCAGCTAAGCAATGGTTCAACCTCACTGTAAATATTTATGACTATCAAATAAATAAAAAAATAAAAAGAAAAGCAGACAGTGATGCACTTTGCTAATGGCACAGAAGTTATTTCCCAGACAGAATAAAGTGAGAAATCATCAGGGACCTGTTTTCAGACCCTACCTTGAATTGGGTGGGAAAACAGAAGAAAAAGGGGGAATGGGAGGCAACAGCACACACAATCCCTTCTTAACTTCCACTCCCCCAAAAGCCCACCACCAATCAAACAGAAATCCAGTATGATCAGGCATCAAATAGTTTTTGTTTGCTTGGTTTTACCATACATCTTTCACAGTAACTTAGAAGTTTACTTATCAACAGATTCTCAAAATCTGCAGAGGACATTGCAAAAATGAATGTGTCTTTGTAGAAGGTAGAGGGAAGTGGCATAAAGAAGGAAAAAAGATATAAAAAATCATTCAAATAAAAGGAGCAATTCTGGGAGAAAAAAAAAAATCAATGTTTAAGGCAGAAGAGTCGATTTCCAAAAATTTTTATGATTTTCAGACATGTAGAAACACCTCTAGAAATATTGTTAGTGGATTTAATACAGAATCAAAGGAATTAATTTACTTCTAGCAAATAAAGTTCTTCATGTTTAACAGCATGAGGTTTTATGATTCAGTTATTAACGTTTGGATGGGTAGTCACATGGACATACTTTTTCCTCTTCAGGAAAAAGTACTGTTCCTCCTTGTACTTCCACTCCTGGGAAGTTCTTAGAAAAGTTCTTCTGGCTATAAAGAAAGAAACCTGTATATTTCCTTCTTTTAATGTCAACAACGTACTTATTCTGTGCTCAGTAATATTTCTTGAGTAACATAAAAACATTAACATACCATTTTACAAAGAGGGGAAACAATGCAAGGACTATATGATTCACCAATGTCTTTTTAAAATCTTGAGTAGAGGACTATTATAATTTCAGAATATGTTCAACACTTAAAACTGTAACAGCAAGCAAATGAGATGTTTGGCGTAGTAATTCAGTAACATAAGCCCCACTTATAATTCTTCCTATTCACAGATAAGAATTATTAGTATCATTCAAAATAACTATTAAAATGTATGTGCTGATTATGCTTCTGAAGCACTTTTTAAACCTAGTGAGTCATCTGGAAATGAAGAGAGGAAGAAAGGGCTTGAAGCCTTTGCTTATTCTCATATTAGAATACACCTTAAGATAAGTTTGCGTCATCATTTTGAGCAGTAGGTAAAAGTTAATTTTCAAGTTCTGCTTCTCTTGGCATTAAGATTCTTTATTCAGTGATAAAATATGTAGTTCTGGCCAGAAATAAACATTACTCTTTGTAGCTAGTCTTCCTGGACATAAAATATACTTTCCCTGAGTGTTTGTGTCTCAACTATTGCCGTCATTTAAAATGGGTGAAAAGAGTTGCTGCTATAAAAGTAGAATAAATTACACACATTTTGTTCTCAATTTCAGTGGGATTATGTAGACTGCAAAAAGGTAAATTATCTTACACTTTTACAAAGTCAAATATTAATTTTCTGACAGAAAAAAACTTATTACAATTATATTGTAAAATCCAGATTATCTCAAGTACTGCACTTTAAAAAAATCCACTTTAAGTACTAGTGATACAGTATTATATTATATATACTCCAACATGTTTCATATTTTTACCATTATTCTGGCTAGTTGCATTACTGTTGTGTTTTTCTATCAAAAGTTCATGTTTCATCTTTACTGCAAAGCTAGATATATTCTTCACAATATTCACTTTGTAGTTGTGAATTGTCCAATACACTGTCAGTTACTGTTAGTCTCACATTTTAAGTAATTATATATATTCTTATAATGAATTTTGGCTTACTTTGCATGAATCAAGGGGACTAATATATAGATTTTGCTTATTTGTTGGAACTTGTTAGAAGTTCTTTAGATTTTTGTATCTAATATTTGTGATTAAAAGCAGTTATTAATTTTACATATATTTATTCTGATAATCTTTTTCATTCAGAAACACTTAAAAAACATTTCAGTGCTTTGTTTTATTTCAAGTGACTCTTCTCTCCACCTTCTTTGCACCTTGATTTCAGTATAACAGGCAAATTGTGGGGATACATGTTCTTTCAGCACATGACAATGCAGAGCAGCATTCTTTCTTTGCAAGAGCAAATGCAAAGGAAAGAGAGTATACTTTCTGACACATTTACATTTTTAAATTGTAATTTAATTTTTTTCTTATAATAATCTTTAGTATGACTTAAAAACTTTTGACTTCAAATATCATCTGAAAAAGAGAAATGCAAATTAATTTGCCAGTTTAAAAAGCAAGCTTGGTGCATGAATACTTGCATGGAACATTTAAACATCTAGTCAGAGTTGCATACGTTCATATGCAACCTTTGCCAACATCTGAAACACACATCCCTTTCTGTAATTACAAATAATTTCAATTTTTTTAAATGGGATGAGTTCATTTTCAAAACTACAACACCTGCAATGTGTCCAAAGCATTAGACTGGAGAAAACATGGGCGAAAAGAACCCAATCAAAACAACAACAAAATAACCCACACCAAAAGAGAACAAACAAACAAACCAACAAATAAAAAATCAAATTAAAAAAGATGAGGAAAAATGAGAAAAATACTTTCATCTCTATTTTTTGAAAATATTTTGCTTTACCTATGCATACTGATAATGATTGCTATGAATTTGACAAATGTCTTCTAAGAGGAAAGTGAAAGATCTTTCAGTAATCATTTAATACCTTGGAGTGTCTTACTTGAATACAAAAGGTTGCCCTCTGCGCAGCTCTAGTTTATTATCTAGTCAAATCAGAAGTCATCTGGTAATAATGAAAATATCCATATGTCTTACACTTTGGTTTAAGAACACCTTACAAATAACATCAGACAATTTACCAAAGCTTCAGCAAAAGAAGAAAAATAGATTTAGTTACCGACTGGCTTTTTGGCATCTTTATGTCTGAAATATTTTTCAGTTTATTGTTTTATTTGGTTTGGTATTTTTTAATCATCAGCTTTGACCTTATGACTACTCCCTCTACTCCCATTTGCTAAATACTTGTCTCCAGTTTCATAGTCATTCACTACAAATTTCTTATGTCTGTGTTCTTTAGACTATCATCTCCCTTGATTTCCATCAATGTTTTCTCTTAAAGCACCAAAGGAACACCCTTGTACCCTAGTCAGTGATGATGTCACAGGATACGGAGGCCTTATGCATATTTTTCCTTACATTTACTTCTTGAGTTTGTCCTACATGTAGAGAGTAAACTGTGAAGGGTCACATTCTGGCCATAAAAATCAGGGACAAAATATCAAGAAGAAAAATAGATTAATGAAAAAATGGTTAATTCTGAACTTACATAAATTTATTAATGCAGACATTTATCCTTAAGTGTGCAAGCAATCTTCAAGTTCAGCAGCACAACCTGTGTTTCGTCAAGCTGAACAATTGTGACTTTAACTAAATAAAGTATTTTTAAAGGGACTGTTTTTGCAGACATGGTTTGGAGTTGTGCTATCCCACCAGTTGCAGTGTCACACAGGGCCAGCAGGGCTGGGGTACAGACAGCAGATGGATCTCTGCCGGACTGCTGATGGAAGCCACCTCCTCCTGCACAAAGGATACATGTGGGAAGTCCCACCTGTCAACACAGGTACCATAACGCCTACATGGAACCATCCTGATCTACTAAGTTTTATCCAACCTAAAAGATGTGTAGAATTGAACTATATTTACCAGAATTAGTCATTTATGCAAGTGACCAAATTGAAACATGTTTGGAATTTGAAACTTCTGTCTGAGTTCAGATGGGCAAAATCACGTTATGGGGAACCTGTTCAGTGAGTGGAAAACAGTCTGTTTTATTAAACTCTGAAGAAAGCTTTGACAGACTGTTTTCAAAGTGTTTCAGGAATATTTTGCCATGGCATTCAATCTTCCACTGATGTTTTAGTCAAGCTGTGTCAATTTTTGCTGAGTTAGTAAGGTGTAAAGTAGCAGCGAAAAAAATTTATAAACATAAAGCAGCTTTCACCTTGCCTATATACATACATCAGTGTATTTCCCCAATACAAGGCAAGCCAAAAAAAAAAAAAACAAAACCCCAAAAAAACTCCCAAAACCAAAACAACAAAAAAAAACCCAAAACAAACAATAAAACCCTCCAAAAAAAACCAAAAAACAAAGCTGCTTCCATATTTAACCTACATATGTAGAAAACTTTAAAGCAGAATTATGAGTTTAGAAGCTATTGACAGGAGGCATCTGTTACACCATCTGCACAAAAATTAAAGAAATAAATCTACCCTTCTGAAGCAGAGCCTTTTTTTCTTTTTAGCCCTTGCAAATTACTCACATCTTAGTCAGTGATAATTATAGTTCACCACAGAAGACATAATTTAAACCCAATTGTTAAAAACATATTCTAATGATACAGTGAAGATGCTGTTGGACATACTATAGTAGCCCTGATGTGAGAACACCTTCTGACTATTGATTCTATCAAAGGTAAACCAAAATGTAATAGCTAGAAGCAAAAACAAAACAAAACAAAATATAGTGGATTATAGCAGTTTCCCTAAATCCTGATTTTAATTTCTGTATTTTCATCTCTAGTCTCCCTGTAGAAATTTTTGAAGTATCAGGAAAAAACTAAAGACCTTAAACTCCAGAAAAGACCAAATCCAAAGGTGAGCAAAATTAAAAGAGCAAGCACTGGAACTAAAACATATACTTGTACTGATACAAATGAGATATTTTATAGAAACCACGGGAAACCAGAGGGATCTGTAAGATCAATGGCTTTATGAAAGGTTAAGGAGGGTCAAGGACAAGCTAAATGAAGGAAATACATCCAGTTCATCAAAAAAGAAAAGGGTTGTTCAGTAAAAGTGATATATTTATAAACCATGCCAAATGGCATACAAACAAAGACTTCTAGAAGATTAACAGAGGTAATAATTTTTTTATTTCTCACTAGTTACAAGCAACTGTTCATTACTCTTTCAGGACAAAAAATACTGCAGTCTTCTAGACACAGGGAAGCTTTTCAAGGAACAGAGAAAATAAAAACACCTAACAGAATTCATTAAATAGGCAACACTGATAAACTGATCATTAAAAACTAGTATACACCTCTAAGTTTGTATGGCATTGCTCCAGCTGATGTGCACGAAAACAGATAAAGACTTGTTTACCAAATTAAACATCAGAAAACCCTGTTTATAAGTGCCTGGAAACTTCCAAATCAAGTTTATAATTGGATTAGTATTAAACTATTCAACTAGAAAACACAGCAGACAATAACAGATCATTCAAAATGTGCAGACCACTGTGTTGCCATAGCCACCAACTTGCAGATAAACCCATGTCTTTTTTTTCTCTCTTAAAAAAAAACCCAAAAAACAACAAAACCACCAACAAAAATACCCCAAACCAAAACAAACCAAGCCCAAACAAAAAAAAACCTAAACAAAAAACCCCAACCATATACATTTAAACAGACAACCTTTATGCGTTGGTGCCCATCTGAAAACAATCATACTAAATCAAAAGAAATATGCCTGCTGAAAAAGAGCTATCAAGCAGTATTTTTCATCCTTGGTGGCTTCTCTGTGTGATTATGAAAGCAAATGTGTTATTAGATCCAGCTTCAGCACCTGATCTTGCCAGTAGTCTTTATATCAGACCTCCTTTTGAGCTTGGAAGTAATAAGCCATATCAGCCACCATATGCTATCAGTTATAAGACATAAGCAGTTCCTAAAACAGTGACTAAATGCTGTTGATGAAGTAACAAGAATCTTCAGCAATACATTAAGACTGCTAATGATGGACTGATGCTGAATAGAGCTGGCTAAGGTTATTATTAAGAAATTAATATAAGCAGCATAAACATTGCTGTTCATCCCTGAAATACTGCTGTTAGTGGAAGGAAGTCTCACAGTGGAAACTTGAGAGACAATGAACTTCTGAATTGCAAAAGAGAAATTTTATGTCTTACATTTCATTTAGCATGTCCAGGTAGTAGATACAAGTAAATAAGCTGACAGTCTCTCTAAATTCACAGAGGGGGGCCTTAATGTTAGTGGGGGCTTTTTCCCCAAAAAATAACAGAATGAAAAAGAGATAAGGGTAAGTAGTGTTATCCTGGATGAAAAAAAAAGAACCAAACAACCAAATAAAAAAACCCAAAAAACCAAACAAACCAACCAAAAAAAAAAAAAACCAGGAAAAAACCAGTAAGAGTAGTATTTAATAGACCAGTGTTCATCCTAGCAGAACAAGGACCTATACTCTTAATCCCTGCATCAGCAGCAGAGAGCTATTTCAGCTCTCCATAGCAAGTCCAGCATTCTTTGGCTTTTTTATACTGGTGTAAAACAGAAAAAATTTCTGGATGACAATGGAAAGTTAACCAGAATCACAGAATTATGAGCCAGTCATTCAAATTTGCTTGCAGAACTTGGATAAAGATCAACCATTTATCTCCCAAAACAGCCCTTTTTGTGTTAAGATACTTCAGAAACAAAGCAGTACTGCCAAAGGGACACAAAAAAAGGAAGCAATTACCTGAGTATTTTTAATAGTTGGAACTGACCTAGAAAGAAAGTTGTATTTCATTGCATCCCCATCACAAAGAGGATTGTTTAAAGTGATGGCAACTTATTCCAATGAACTGTTTTCACAGCAAAGATCTTTTACTAATACCTAAAAAGAATTTCTCCTTAAACAATCTGTGCTTGTTGCCTCGTGTCCAGGCAGGATCCTCACAGAGAGAGTATATGCATTATTTTGCAATTATTTTATATACTCAAAGACTTTGAAGGCATAAACCCCCGCAGTTTTGGCTTGTAAACTCATTGAAATAATTTCTGACTACTTAGGATCACCACTTACATATATTACAGATTATATATTCTGCAGGAATCATATTAATTATTATTCTTAAGAGTTGACATATAAGGTAAATCCAAAGAGGAGCCGATCTCTTTGACAAATGACTAGGAGTACAGATTTTCCTTGCAGCATTATGACTGGTTATGATGGGATAAAGCAGAAGTTCCAGCAGTAGTTCAGGAAGTAAATTGCTTTATTTTTTCAGACAGATTAAGAAACCTCCCTATACAGATATTCTCTGAGGCATGAAGAGAAAATGGAAATATGTGCACACCGTCTGCCTTGAAGTGGCCATGAGGGGACCATGAACATGACCTCTGCTACAGCAAATGCAGGTTACACTGACCTGCAACATGAACGTGTGTGCAGCTGACACATTTTTGTAAAATACAAGTATGTGATTTTTGTTTTCTTCTGTGATTTTTATCGTATCACTAAAAATAAAAGTGAAGGAATTGATGTGTACATTTTAGAACTGAGGTGATGTCTGCGTTTCCAGTTACTTTGCAAGGTGAGTTAAAAAAATCTACAACTAAATTATTCAAAACAAAACTGAAAGTACCACTGATGCTAATTAAGATGTTATAACATTTTGCATATGTTTTTTGCAGTGCTACTTTGATAACTGCTAATGCAAATGTTTAATTACTCATTGGCAGTTTTGTTTTTCCTTTTTTTTCCTTCATTTTAACCACTAGATGTCTCTAGCTCCATTCATGATAAAGGGAAATTTATAACATGAAATGCACTATGTTCCTCCTTGAAGGTCTGCTTGGAAACACTCGAACTGTAAAAAAAAGAGTCCCACAAGTTACTTGCTATGACTCCACTAAATAGTCAATGTTATATATGAAAGGTGCTATCTTATTGTTTTAAAACAGAGAAATTTAAAATACTCTGGCTGCAGTATGATTCTTACCTATTAGTGGGAGAGTGCAAGTATATGCTACATGTCTTCAGATTTTTTAAGACATAACTTTGTTTTTCTTAGATGCATTACTTCTCAATGAAGTAATTCAACCACAAAACTCTTTAGGCCTTTTTAATAACAAAGATGAAGAAACATATTCCTCAACTGGTTTTGTACAGCCTTTTTAAACATATTTTACATTTCTTTTTAATCAAACACTTTCTTTATAAACTGATCTTTCTCCCTATGTTCTCACATTAACAGTAGAATTTACTGTATACTGTAAATACTGGTGTATTTACACTGGAAAA
Organism: Anabacerthia variegaticeps; assembly: GCA_035583185.1. Taxonomy (NCBI): domain Eukaryota; kingdom Metazoa; phylum Chordata; class Aves; order Passeriformes; family Furnariidae; genus Anabacerthia; species Anabacerthia variegaticeps. The sequence continues at coordinate 4,458,587 of JAWWEW010000088.1, read as the reverse complement.
TAGGTCCAGAAATATCACTGAAATAGTGTAAATCTTCACAGAAAGGAAAAAGAGTAAGACTGCAGAGTGCTAGTGTCAGTGATTCAATTCAATATACTGCATCACAAACACAACATCATGCCATGGAAAAAATATTACTGCATTACAGCTGGGATTAAATCATACTAAACTATCTCTAGAGGTCAAATGATATGTTTCATGGTAGGTACAGGAAGGAAGATTTCTTGAATGGTGAAGAAAATTTTGAGAGTTCAGTAAATAACAGCTGAATACCACAGAAACAAGTTTTGTCTACTGTAAGGTAAAGGAAAAAGCAATGGAGTGGTTTAGAGGATTCTTTTTAAGAAAACGGTTCTGTCCCTCTGGCCAGTTTTAAGCTCTGGAGAAAGATTTACTAAAATGTAGGAATGGAAAGGAACTTACTCTCTTTTCAAGCAGTTCCCGAGAGAGGCACCAGAGGTGGGGACCCATGGTAGTAACCATGGGAGAAAAACGTCATATAGACCAGTCTACATTTTAAGAGACAGCATTTGTTTCACATACAGGGGCTGACTTTTTCTCACATACAGAGGATAATTCCTTGCAGTTTAAGTTAGTAAAAACACTCTCATCAGTGGAGCAGATACTGGCATTTACTGTTTTCTTCTTTGGTCAAAAGAGGTTTGAACATCTCACCAAAGTAATGATGGAAACACACCTACTGACACTGAGTAAAGTGATTCCAAACACACACACACACACACACACACACACACACACACACACACGCATGCACAAAGATGCGCGCGCACGCTTAAAAAAAATAATGCAGATTTAGGTACCTACCTCAAGAAAACTCCATTAAAAACTGAGGGATTTTATTCTCATTATGAATTACAAGCATGCCACAAATACAATTAAATTGCACATACAAGTACAAATTTAAGCCTAGCAGAGACAAATACAGAAACCTCATATTTAACCCTAAAATTCAAAGATACATCATACAAATTCCTTTAAATTATTATACATATAAATAAAATCCTAAGCTGCAAACAATTGGGGTTTAAACTGTACAGTAAGGAATTCACAAGCTTAATTGTCCTTAGAGATTTGCCCTTGGAGACTCTCAAAAAATTCTTCAGGTTAGATCAGCCTCTAATCTCACCTGATACAACTGGTCTGTTATAAAATAAAAATCTGATAGATTGTAAGTACAAAATATATTACTGGGAGTTTTCTCTCCAGGCCCTAAAATTGAAGCAGATGAAGGTACAGAATTTTAAAAAGAAAAAGCACTTAAGCAGCAACTTTCACAGGTTATATAGCCTCCCTCCCTCACTGAGCATCCATATCGAGTGTGTGTGTATCTGTTTTGGTTTGGTTTTACCCATTTTTGTCCCTCTTCCCTTTCCCTTTTCTCCCTTTTCCCGTTTGGGGTTACTT
>JAWWEW010000088.1:4412494-4450471 GCA_035583185.1 Anabacerthia variegaticeps | reverse complement strand
CCACCTAGTACCTGTGTGACCCTCATAGTTATGAGAGTACAGGGCTGACTTGTTCATCTTTTTAATTACATTTGTTTATAAAAAGCAGCAGAGCCAGATGTCTGAGTACCAGAGAGATTTGCTGGGACACAATGAAAAACACTCACATCCCATCAATTTCTGGGCCTTAAATTACATGCTCCTTATGCCTGAGTATGAAATGGAACCACTGTACTTAGTTTTCAAGATGAGCAGATGATAAAAAGCTGTGTTGAGTTTGTGTGGCAATGTGTTGGTAGCGTATAGGCTGGCGTCTGTGAGTAGCTACTAGAAGCTTCCTCAGTGTCCAACAGAGCCAATGCCAGCTGGCTCCAAGGCAGACTCACTGCTGACCAAGGACGAGTCCATCAGTGATGGTTGTAGTACCACTGCGATAACACATTTAAGAAGAGGGGAAAGTTGCTATGCAAGAGAAACGAGAGTATGTGAGAGAAAGAGCTCTGCAGAAACCAAGATCAGCGCAGAAACAGGGGGAGGAAATGCTCCAATGGCCTGTGGTGAAGAGCATGGTGGGGCAGGCTATGCCACTGCAGCCCATGTTGGTTCATGGTGGAGCAGAGATCCACCTGCAGCCCCTGAAGGACTCAATGTCAGAGGAGGTAGATAACCAAAGGAGGCTGTGACCCTGTGGGAAGCCCACACTGGAGCAGACTCCTGGCATGAGCTGTGGTCCCATGGGGAGGGGATCCAACACTGGAGCAGAGAAGACTTGAAACCCTGCAGTGGACCTATGCTGGAGCAGCCTGTTGTGGAAAGGCTGTACCCCATGGGAGGGACCCACACTGGAGTAGTTTGTGAAGAATTGCAGCCTGTGGGAAGGACTAACATTGGAGAAGTTCATGACAAACAGTCTACTGTGGAGGTGATCTCACTCTGAAGTAAGGAAAAGAGTGTGAGGAGCCCTCCCCCTTAGGAGGAAGGAGCAGCAGAGAAAAAATATTAAGAACTGGCCACAACCCCCATTCTTTGTTCCACTGTGGGGAGGATATAGAGAAGATCAGGAGTAAACTTAAGCCCAAGAAGAAGGGAGAGGTGGGGAAAAAATATTTTTAAGATTTGTTTTTATTTCTCATTATCCTATTTTGATTTGAATGATAATAAATTAAACTAATTTCTCCAAGCCAAGTTTGTTTTGCCTATGGTGGTAACTTGTGAGTGATCTCTCTCTGTCCTTATTTTGACCCACAAGCCTTTCATTGTATTCTCTCTCGCCTGCCCAGCTAAGGAGCAGGATGATAAAGCAGCTTTGGTGGGCACCTCGAGTCAAGTAATTCCAGAAAAAAAAAGCTAGTTTTAGTGCAAGTGAAATGTTGTTTTGCTGTTTCCTGCTAATGTATTTACTAAGGGGTTATACAGCCTGTCAGGATTTAAGTCAATCAGTATCTATCAGAAGTAAATTATTATATCATTTGCACAACACCTAAATAAAGCTGCAAGATGTCAGTACCTTATGATAATGTAGTTTGGATGCAATTTGCTACACATATTTCTTTTTTTAGATAAAATTCAGTTTAAAAATGCCAGCTTATTCAGATATTCTAAGGTGAGAGTTTAAATTCCCCCAGTTTAGTTTATCTGCTGCTTTTACAACAATCTAGTATGGAAGGAAAAAGTAAAGTGTAAACAAAATAAGAATCAGACTCATTAACTTATTAGTTGAAGGCAGAACTATTATTACAGGCCTTGAACCCACTCCTGACCAAGACACTAACTCAATACTTCCAGATATGAGTCAAAGAAATAGCCTGAGTTGAAAGGGATCCACAGGGATTGTCAAAGTCCAGCTCCTGGCTATGCACAGGACAGCCCTAACAATCACACCATGCGTCTGAGAGGCTTGTCCACTTACTCTTTGTCAGGCTTGGTGCCATGACCACTTCTCTGGGGAGCCTCTTCCAGTGCTCAAGTACACTCTGGGTAAAGAACCTTTTTCTAATATCCAGCCTAACCCTCTGACACATCCTCATGCCATTTCTTTGAGTCCTCTCACTGGTCATGAAAGGGAAGAGGTCTGTATCTGTCCCTCTGCTTCCCCTCACAAGGAAGTTGTAGACTGCAATGAGGCTGCAACTCTAACAGACAGTATTAACACCAGGCCAATACTACATTGTTTCAAAACTAGAAAGGAAAATTTGTGAACACCATTGGGGTCACAAGAATACTAATTGAGATCATATGCAACTCAGAAATAACAGCAGGGAATGGAAATAGTATAGTATACAAGTGCCCAGATCTCAAAGTGCTTGAGAGAGCTAGCTATTAGACATATTTAGACTGCTGTGCCTGCTAGTTGCTACAGACAGAGATTGCACAGTCCCTGATATTGAAATATAAAAAATCCTCCTTTCCAGTTTATGCTGCAGCTGAGGGAGCGACAGGTGCTTCATCAAGCCGAAGAGATGGTGCATGGCACTGTGGAATCGGACAAGAGGCTAGCATGACATCAAGACAAAAACATGGTAAAGCAGCATCATCAACTTTTATCGTGATGTTTAGAAATTTTAACTGAAAAAAAAATTAGCTCTTTGAGATGAATACTACAGTAACGTCCCTGTTTTCTTTTCCAATAATAAAATTTACATAATTAGTAAAATTAATCTTTCTTCTTAGTTGCTTATTCCCATACTACCTCAATTCAGACAGTTGTATAAGAATATGTAGGGAGAAATCCTTCATATCAAAAAGTTTAGCACTTCTGTTCCCAAACTGTGTATCTCAGAGAATAAAAATAAATTAAAAAAAAAAATATCATCCAGATTGGATTGTTGAAAATTGTATTAATCATTCAAAATGTTTGTGGAATGCTATTCTTGGAGGAGAAATCTTTCCACCTACGCATGTACCTCTGTTAATTAGTTCCTCATAATTTCAATTAATATATGGAACACTGCAGCTGTACCTTGCAAGTGGCAATTATAATTAAATACCTCAAATGCAGCCATATTATAAAAGCTGCCATAATGTGGTTAGCTCAAATGTATTAGCTTAAACCAATTAATTTGCTAAACGATTACTTAAATTTATCTAAATCTGCCAAAAAGCTTCAAAGGGGATTACATTGTGAGCACTGCAAAATTTATCACAAGGAAAAAAAAACCAAAGAACAATAACAGAGTTAGGTTCTAGAAAGATGAACAGCTAGGCTATTTTTCATCCATAAACCGTTTTGCTTATATAGAAAGAATGACTTATTTAAAGATAGCAAGAATGAGCATAATTCTCTAAACCTCTGATCTGGGTGTCAAGGGTTGTAGTACCTCTCCCAAAATATGTTTGCATGCACTTGACTATTTTGTTCCAAATATCTTACTTCTTCCATGTAGTGGCGGAAAATCATATCTTCCTTGATGGAGACCACATAATAATTACTCAAAGACCTTATTGGTTTTTAATATTTAGCAAGTTTGATTTGTTTATTAAAAGATTCTCACTAGCTGTAAAATTATTAAATATTATCTGTGTTTCAAGAGCTAAATAAATGGTTACTTCTCTCAGAGCTATTTAGCTACCTTAAGTAAATAAAATTTTTCTGATTTTACAAACTATGTCCATGTTTATTTCCTTCAGCTATTGAATACTAGACAGAAATCAGCTCAAGCTCTACTATTTTCATGAAGGGTTTCTACAAACTCAGTAACACAGAATTGAAGAAAAATGATGCTTCTGCATACACTTCAGAATGTTTCATTCCATTACATATTGATAAAACTGGTGTTTCTCTTCATTTAGGACTCTTGCACTTTTAAGGTACTCAACACTCCACAGTTCAGACTTTCAGACTTAAACTGGCAAATCCTATTCAGGATGGTAAACGAGCTCTTTGAAATAAGATGCTTTTCTGCTCATGCAGTGTCTCGCCTGCACTGTTTCAACTTGCCTTCCCTAACTTCTCTTCAGTCAATAATATGCATCTGTCATCAAATGGAGCTTCATCTGACAACCAGAGAACCAAAACCATGCAATTATGGCGTCACCAAAAATTCTGAAATTTGTTAGCTAAAAAGAAGCAGGAGAGAAGAGCATTGCACTCAAAATGTTAGCTGGGCATTTCCAGAAAAATGAAAGCAATTATTGACTGAGGCACAGATACAGATAAGCCCATGTCCTAGGAGAATCCACAAGAAGCATGAAATGTGTAAAAAGTAATGGTGTCATATCAGTTAAGTGATAATCTCCCTCAGACTAGAAGTACAAGATAAGATGAGTCTTTTCTTTTGATCGTGGTAAGAGTATATTTTACTGAAAACAAGTAAACAAACACATTTACTTAGAAAATCTATTTAGAAAACAAGTATATTTTAGCTTACAAAACAACATTTGTATTGCAAACTATCTAAATTCCCTATTTCAGTTGGAAAACCTTTCTAAATTATCAAAAATTAGCAATTCTAGACAGAATTTATAATCTCTCATTTCCATTCCAATATGTATGTGAATGCTCATGACAAAGAGGGAGCAAATCTACATCAGTCAGATGCATTTTTGGTCTTACAGAACTAACACAATACAGTCTATTGCAACATGGTTTATTGCAACATGGTTTATTTCACTCTCTGTGCAACTTGCATCAGGGCAGCATTGTGTGGCTAGTTCTGGTTGACTTAGTAGAGATGAGGCACCTGAAATAAGAGAGAAGATTTTAACTCACTGTAAAATTTAACAGCCATGCGCCACAAAAATCCAGCTCCCTCAGTTACAACACACCACAGGCAGTTAAAATCCTGCTGGGGACCTAAGGGCATGATCTACAAACCTATTCCATGTATCAACATGAGAAAGAAAAACGATAATGAAAACCGAGGCTGAAGGGTACTTTTTTTGTGGACATGAGGGAGCATAAAAAGAATCTATCCTCAATACAAGGCTGGTGCTGGTCATGACTGGAGTCAATGCATCAATGGACAATGTGCCTACCAGGAAAGGCTGTTCTGAAGGTAGGAGGATTGTTTGCTTTTTCACCCATGCTACATGTCACTTATTTATGGACTATAAGAGTCTACATCTCTAAGAGCAGACAGCCATGGAATACACGTACATAGTCAAATCATTCTACAAGAGATTAAGTGAGGAACAGATTACCAGAATGATTAAGAGGGGAAATATTTTATCTAAAAGATTCTTTGCAGGGAAAACCGTGCATCCACAGGAACTACTGATGAAAGTTTTCAGATAAAAGTGCCAAAAAGATTACTGTAAAAAGTACTGTCTCTAGTACTGACAATTTGTGATTCAAAGCCTAATTATTCAGCACATTACAAGGACGTCATTCCACAAGACTGACAGTGAATGTAATGAAAGTACACCTCAGTTATGCTAGTAGAAATTAAGATTCTCCCAATTAAAATCTTACAGCAATTTACCAAAGAGACACAGACATTTGCACTTTTCAGAGTGTAATAATAAATTTCAAATCTGTATCACAGAATTACTCAAATATGAGAAATTTACACTTTAGGTTATACTCCTTTAGGGCAGGAATTCCACTTTCATTGGAAAGATATGAATTATGCAATCTGGAGTGAAGAGAGAGCTTAAAAACATAAAATACTAAGAAAATCACTCTCTTCATCCCTTGAAAATACAGAATTCTCCAAAATGACCCTGAAAGAAGAACCATGACAGCAAACACTAAGGAAGAAAAAATTGGAAGCCAATTCAAAATATAGTAAAAAGGTTTGGTATCTGAATAAATATTACACTAAATTAAAAATTTAAAGAAATTAATGGATTCCTACATTCAAAATTTTCTATGTTCTGGAAAAATCCATTTGAAACATATAATTCAAAACTTTACTTTCATTTTATTGTTGTCCTTTTGTCTGACCTGAACCGTTTAATCTGACCATCATATGTATTTGCTGAAGTGCAAGAAAAACCTTGAAACCAGAAGCTATTATTCTAGGTAGAACAGAAAAACTGTACTCAAAACTATGTGAAATATTCATACAGGGGAAACCTGTAAATATTTATTTTAGGCTTTAGAACCCACTCTAATAACACTGCCTCATTTTAAGACTAGCTCACCAGTTACTATAAAAGAAAGGTAAAGCAGGTTTGGTGTCCTGGTTTGGCTGGGATAGAGTTTTTTTTCTTAGTTCCTGGTACAGTGCTGGGCTTCGGATTCAGTATGAAAATAATGTTGCTAACACATCAATGTTTTAGTTGTTGCTAAGTTGTGTTTATCTTAAATCAAGAACTTTTTAAGTGTCTCATGTTCTGCCAGTGAGAAGCTGCACAAAAAGTCAGGAGGAAGTTCTGCCAGGATGGGTGACCTGAAATGGCCAAAGGGGTATTCCACACTAGAGAATGTTATGCCCAGTATATAAACGATGAAAGTTACCCAGAAGTGATAGATCATGGTTTGGGACAGGCTTGGCATCACTTAGTGAGCGATAACAGTTGTATTGTGTGTCACTTCTTTACATTATTGTTTGCCTCACAGAGGGTTTACATCTTTCTTTCACTCTCTCTATCCCTATTATTATCATCAACAGCATAATTATTACTATACTTTACTTTGTCTCAATGATAAAACTGTTCATATTTCAACTCATGAGCTCTGCATTTTTTTTCTGATTCTTCTCCGCAACCCACTGAGGTGAGGGGCAGTTGAGTGAGTAGCTGTGTTATACTGAGTTGCCAGCTGGGGTTAATCTACAGCAGTTGGATCAGTACCCTCTCCAGCCTGTGAGAATGTCCAAAAATACATTAGATCTCTCTAATTTGATTTTCATTTCTATTCCCAGCACTAAGCATTGCAATAAGTGCAGTAAGGGTCACATTCTTTCGAGCTGTACGATGAAGCATGCAATGCGTCATGGCACCATGGCCTAGGGGCACTTACCTCACTCTATAAGCCTTGCAGAATATAGCAAGATAGTAGCATCTGCCCCAGATTTAATATAAAGTGCAGCTGAAAAGGATACTCATACCATAATAAAACTTTTCTGATGTTTGTAAAACCCTAATCATTCTGGCATGTCTTCACTACACAACAAGCACACCATCTGTAATACAACATCAAACATTTATGTATGAGATTAAAAAGGTAATTTCCCAGCTGCTCTTCACTTGCAGATATTTGCATATAAAATTTACATGGATGATAAAGAAATCAGGTTTCTCAAGAAAGATCAATTTGTGTATTTACAAAGACTGGAGATTCAAATGATGGGAAAATGGAGTTAATGTTCACTCATAATTATTTATGTTCTGTAATGTGAATAACATGAATTCACTGCAAATACAGCATTACTATTTTAACTCAAATAATTAATTAGGTATGTTGCATTAAAAAAACAAACAAACAAAAAAACCAACCAAACAAAAAAAAAAACAAAACAAAACAAAACAAAAAACCAACAACAAGCCAAAATGAACTGAAATGCAGGGGGCAGGGGCAGGAGGAGGTTGTTTAAGACTGCTTGCCATCACAACAGTGAATATCCTTAAGGCTCACTCCTATGCTATGAGTATATACTGTATGAGTAGGTTAATTTTTACAGCTTTTCAGGTCACTTTTAAAATATTAGTCTTCAGTATTCTGTACTCTGTGGCACTTCAAAGGTGTCAAAACCAGACATTTTTAACATTTCCGGTTTCATAATCCATTACTGAAATACTGAGTGATTTCACAATGTCCCAGAACAGGATTTTCATATAGTTTTAATTAATCCTATACCTCTAAACACAAATTCTGGAGAAAGAATTCAAAACACTGATCTAGCTGAGCACGTATGTCTTCCTCAACTGAGTTACCACAATACACTAATTCTGTTATCCTTTATTGACTTCAAATGAATTCATTGTTTTCCTCAGCCTTAACTTGCACATCATGGGACTACACATTTTTTTAAACTATGAAAAGAAGAAAGGGAATTCAACAGGAAGCAAATAAAATCATGCAAGTGTGGATAGCTAGGTCACATTTCAGACTTCTTAGAACCTTAAACAAAACATAGTGAAGCCAAAAAATGTAACAGGTCTGTCCTTGATCCCTAAACTGCCTGACAGTTGAGTGGCAAAGTACTCTCTGTTTACCAGAAATTCTTCATTTAGCCCAAAATCTGGGGAGTTACATGATTTTTTTTAAAGCTATGTGAAACAACAAAAAATGCTATGAGGCTATAATAATTAAGTGTTTCTATAATTTAAGATTATGAATGATAAATTTAACTGGAACTTAATTTTGGGAAGAGGAGAGGAGGGAAGAGGTGTCAAGGGATATGCCAGGCAAGCTAATGATATAGCAGAAATTCAGAGAATACATACATCTGTAATCAAAACATCACCTCAAAATTCATCCATTCAAAGCATATTCTAATTTACATAAAATTCTGATTTACATTAAAATTAAAAAAAAAAAGAAAACAAGATATCTCCAGGTAAAAAATTTGTCTTTTGTTTTTGAGCTATATTTGAAACAATTTATATTCTTGTAGGTTTTTATTTTCAATGTACAGGGATGTCCCCCAATATAAAAAGAATTCAGGGCAGGCTCACATACATAAATAGAAAATTTTTAAAGACAGTATCATTGGGAAGGTGTGGGGGGAAGTAGGGTGATTTATGCGTGTGACAAAACTTTCATCAAAAAATCTAGCACAAAACATTTACAATATCACTACTAGCTAATATAGAAACAACTATCAATCAGAAAATGAAACATTTTGGATTTCAAAGAAATAATTACACTACACAACCAAAAAGACCTAAAGGGAAAAAAAACCCTGATAAATTCAGTGCCTCAGACGTATTTTTCTTTCAGCACCTTCAAGTGCTTCCTTCTTTCACTGCACAAAAAAGACTTTTGGTCTGGTTATCAGCACGTTACCCAAAATACTAGCTAATAGAACACCTTTATTGTGAACTGACTCTTTTAAAGATGAATTTCCCAGACTGCCCTAGGGTAAGCCAAAAAGGTTTTGCTGTTGACAGATAGGTCTCACGCTTCATAAGGCCTCACTGCCTCTTTTGCAAACAAACAATTCATCTCCTATAATAAAGTATGGTAACTTGGTTGGTCTTTCTCCCACAGAAGTCACTGTCTACAGTGAACTATAGTGGGACTTCAAGAAACTAGTCAGTCAGAAAAGCATTCCAGGTGTACATCTTCATTTTCAACATAAGTTTATATGAAACTGTCATGGTAGCACTTTGGTTTGAAAACTGAAAGCAGATTTTGTAAAATCTATGTTTTCTAATTTTGTATAGAAAAACAAGTAAAAGATAGAAAGAATATATTCAAATACTAAGGGGGTGGGGTGTGACATATGCATATCCATTCCACATTTCAAATGCACTCACTTGTTTTCCAAACAGCATCAACTGATACAGAATTTCCAACATCCCAAGATTATTTAACAGCTATCTATAATTTTTTTTGAAACATTGTGGGAACTCATTTATCTGCATGGGCAGACAGTGAAACTGATGAATAAGGGCTATACATTTTATTATTCTGTTTATATGTGTTTAAAGGGAATAACAAGCCCATCTAAAGATAATATTAAGTATATACACCACATGTTGAGACACATACCTAGCTGTCTGTGGAGGAGGAAGGGAAGAGGAGGAAAAATAACATAAGGAACAAAACAGCAAGATGGCTAAATGTTTGCACTTACACACTTGTGGAGGTAGCTTCTCAGACAACAGGAGGGAAGTGGGTGGGTACAAATGTCAATCAAGGCCCAGGATAAAGTATAACACAGCATAATCAAAAGAGAGCAAAGGTATTAGGAACCATTTGAGTTTCAAAAATAAGAGGCAAAGAGACACAAGGTGAGAATTGAATAATGCCTGTTAAAACTGGATAGGGCACAAGATCTGTGGGTGAACCACAAGCTAGAGCTTCTGGTGAGCTATTCACATGCCTCCCTAACAGCTGACAAGCTTGAAAGGCTGGCAGAATGGGCAGGACAGAGACGCCACAAAGACTGACAAGGAGAGTAGGCAGTAGTAAGAGGCTAGGATATAAATGTTAATTACTCTGAAAGTTCCTGACTACAAGAGCAGCTGTTGTGCATAGAAAAGAGGGGGAAGAAGATCAGGAAGAGGTACAGGACAGGAATGTAAAGGTACCAAAACGAAGAAGAGACCTGAGAAGAATAAGGTGCTTTTTTGTGTGGAACAGAAGGTAAATTGTTCTGAGCCCCCCACACAAAGCTTCTCTGTCAAATTCTGCAAGAATTTGGGATGCAATCCATACTGTTTTTTCTTGTTCTAGCATGGGAGAATGTGAATAAAACCAATGTTCTCACAGGGCATCCCTGCATCCCATTCCCTTCCTCATAATAAATTCAGCTCTTCCATCCCTTTATCATCTTTTTGCTCCACTGCAGAGCACAAAAAGCATCTTGAAAGACATGATAAAAAAATTGCTTGTGGAAATATTTATCCATCCAGTATTACTGTTTTGAGGTTTTCTGTAATAATTCAGTACTTCTATGTAAGTACTCTATTCCAATACCATGCCCAAGAGCCCTTTTTCAGGGGAGAGCTCCTGTCCACAGACAGCAGAATAACAGCTTGATTTTGTGGAGTATATAAAACTCTATTTATAAAACCTTTGAACACATGGATTTCACTCACCTTCTGATTTTTACCATTGAAAGCAATTGATCTTCATGTTGTTGTTCCAATGCGAATGAGTTTATATCGTTTTTGAGTTTTACATGATAATTTGTAATGCAAGAGATTACAGAGTGTGTACACAGACATGTATACACACATAGACTTGAACATGGACTGAACTACATGTAAATTAGCAGATTTTAAAACAATTCACCACTACAGTCTCTTTTTGCATTTAATGTCAAGCACTCAGGTTAAATAAATTCCTTAAATCAAGGCTGTTTACTTGTGGTCTTACTTGAGTAAAGACTGCAGCACAGACAGATCCAGCAACTTCCCTTTTCCTGTAGAGGTATTCCTTTAGTTTCAGCTGCTCTGTTTCCCACTCCACTTAATGTGGTAGACATAGGCATTTACAGATAAACTTCATTAAAAAAAAAAAAAAAGACAGAATCTAGGAATCAAATTAAATAAATAGTTACTTGTCACCATTCTAAATCTCCAGAATACTAGAAGAAGAAAGCAAGGTATGTATTGACCAACTAAAGAACTATACTCAGAGGGAAAAGATCATATTTTGTCCATGACGATGATGTGAAAAATTAGCTGCAGCAATACTATTAATAGAGTAAGTTGATAGCAAGTGTATTTAGAGTACAAAGCCTTCCAAATTAGATTCTTCAGGTGATACAAGAGTATATCTGTCTATTTGACTAGACAAACTTCCAGAACAGTCAGACTGTAGGTAGGACGTTGATACTTAGTAGAAAAGAACACAGCTGAAATGATTAATACAACATGATAGACAAAATGCATCCTTTAATATACTGATCAAGTACTTAATCATCAATTTACAAAGAGTTAACAGTCCAGCTCTCATTTAGTCCAAGCAAATTATGTTCTAATAAATCAAATTCTTTTAGGGAGAGCTATTAGTATTAATTGCATACTTCCATAAAAGCTCCAAGCCACTGTAACAAAGGCAAATAATATCAGGAGTTTCCTCCCTCCGGGCAAGTCATAACACAACATAAGCATAATTACTATGCTACAATATCAGAAATTCTGTCTTGTCTTATATACAGACAACACAAGTGAATACTGTAAGCAGTTCTAGAGCTAGAAATTGAACACATGCACAAAGACACACACCTTTGCCAGCTTGCTTTGCATAAGAGCTTCTCCAGCTGATTGTTTTTACAAAATTCCTTTGCAACTTCATATTAGATGACTGGATTTCAATTTCTTCTGGTAAATTCAGACACATATTCTAAAATTCTGTTAAGATGGAAGCTCTTGTTTTTTTTCTGTACACTAGGCATCATTTTAGACATCCTGACCTTCATCAAATTACTTAGTAATACAGCTTACGGAATTATTTAATCAGTATTTTACTTAAGTTTGAAGACTCTTGCCACACAGTCCAAACTCCTGCTCAAAGCAAGGCTAGTTTTAAGGCTAGATCAGGTAGTCTGGAGACTTGCACAGTCAGAGCTCTTCTGCCTAGATATCAACAAAATTAACAACGGATAAATTTAATCCAATTTTTTAAAATCCTTACATAATACCCATTAAAAAGACAGAAAATATCTGCAAGTATGACGTAAGCTGCAAAGGAACGGCCCTAACCTGTTTAAATCCTCGGGAGACACCCCTAACGGAGAGCCGTGGTCTCGGGCGAGGCGCAGCAGCTGCTCGCCAGGCAGCGCCGCCTGCAGGCATTGTCAGGACATGACTCCTTCCACAGCTGAGTGACTCTCAGACAACACTGCCGTAACAGTGACCACCATTCTCATGCTTGTGTTCTGCAGTTTTATGTTTTCCTTGAGACACTTTCTTCTCAGTTTTCCTGCACAGGCCTTTATTTCCCCTGGCTTGGCACAATGGTTTCCTGTCCATGCTGGTTCTTAGCAGCATGTACCATGACACAAACATGCCGTCCCAGGGCAGGATATCCCACATTACCCTTCCCACTTTATCAGCTGCCTAAGAAAACTGACTAGCAATTAAAGATACTCAGTCACTAAGTCTGAAACAACGACTACGTCATTCTAAAAACTGTCTTTTAGCATGACTAAACATATACCACCTCACAGGTCTCAATCAAATTTATATATGCTTGTATGTATTACACAGTTATTTCCATTAAGTTTCATGCTTTTAAATCTCCAATAAGAAACATAATACAGTGATTATAATATTCCCAATATTCCTTCTGGGTTCTGGTTTTCATCAAAATTTTTAGGCAGAAAAAATGCTATATACTGCAACAGTATTTTCAGGACAAAAAAATGGAGGATTACACTGCCACTATTTATTCACCATCCAGGACTAACAGGTTTGTTGTCTTTATTTCTATACTGCATTGACAATTTTTGGTCATTTTCCTGTTTAATATGCTTGTTTTCTCTAAAAGTCAATCACTATGATCTCTTACTGTAGTAAGTATCCAGCTTGTTCCATATAGTATAAAATATGAGTAGACAATTAAAATATTTTTCACAGACCTGAATAGTTTTAACCTCAATATTTAAAAATAGTACTTATCTGTTAAAAAATGCCTCATGGTTCAGTTGCAGACAGATCATGGAACCAGCTAGCGGTGTGATATTTCATTTAAGAAATCTTTTGGGGAAAAAAGCCCAGCAGTGTAGAACTATTAAAGGCTGGAAAAGGACTATGATTTGAAGTTTAAATTTTAGTGAAATGCAGAGTGCATTTCACATAAATCTAATATTATACCACAGTTATGGGACTGATAAAGGGGAATGAATTACTGCCCTACTAAGAGAGACTGAAAAGGGTAGAACTGTTCTGCTTATAACAGAGAAAGCTGAGGAAAGCACACCTGGAACTTACCAAATCAATAGCTGTAGACGCAAAAGATGTATTTGATGACACTAGAGAGTGCTGGTAGTTTCTTTCCTACTGCTATTGGCCAAAAGAGACTACTGAGGCAGAGGGACCTATCAAAGGATTTCATTTATAGCAAAAATATGAACTGAAAAAAAAAGACAACTAAAATCATACAAATTCATTTTATAATATATCTTGTAGATGTGTTTGTGCAATTGTGCATTTGTTTGTTCATGAGAACTCTAATAAAAAGGAGATACACAAATAAGGAAGACATCATCTAACTGATGAATTTTTTGGAGAAAAAAAGTTTGTGATTATCTATACAGTAGAAATAAACTAATCAATATTCTCAAAGTATAGAAGATATTCTCACCTAGTTTGTTGGTGACAAAAAAGCTGGGAGGAGTGGCCAATACCCCAGAGGCTGTGCAGCCCTTCAGAAGGATCTCAGGCAGGAGAGATGGGCAGAGAAGGACTATCTGAAATCCAATAAGGGCAAATGCAGGTTCTTGCACTTGGGGAGGAATGACCCCAGTCACCAGTACCGACTGGGGCCTGACCTGCTAAAAAACAGCTGTGCAGAGAAAGACTTGGGGGACCTGGTGGACAACAATCTGTCTATGAGACAGCAGTGTGTCCTTGTAGCCAGTGAGGTTGCATCTGCAGTGCTGTGTCCAGTTCTGGGCTCCTTAGTACAAGTGCTCAGTACAAGTACATGGCACTCCTGGAATGAGTCCAGCGGAGTGCAACAAAGATGATCAAGGAACTGGAGCATCTCTCTTAGGAGCAAAGGTTGAAAGATTTGGACTTGATGATCATAGAGGCTTTTTCCAGCCTAAACAATTCCATGATTCTATGGCAGGCTGAGAGTTGGGTCTGTTTAGACCAAAGAAGTCTGAGAGGGGATCTTATCGATGCCTGTAATTATCTGAAAGAAGGGTGTCAAGAGATTGAAGCTAGAGTCTTCTTGGTGATGCTCAGCAACAGGACAAGAGACAACAAGCAGAAACTGAGGCACAGGAAGCTCTACCTGAATATGAGGAAGAACTTCTTTACTGTGTGGGTGACCATGCACAGAAATAGATTGCCCAGAGAGGCAGTGGAGTCTTCCTCACTGGAGACATTCAAGAGCCATCTAGATGCAATCCTGTGCAATATTCCTCCACCTTTTTTTGCTGATAGTAACAAAATTATATTTTTATTCTTTCAGCTTCAAAGTATAGATTAGCACATAAAATCTCTTCACTCAGGAAGTCTAACTTCAGCGCAGTTACTGTTTTTCTTAACAGTCATGTCACCTACTTTTGACAAGTTTTGCACAAAAAGAAAGAAACACTGGCTGTTCACCACATCTAAGTCAAGCTGGATACCAATGACAGATTACAGGAGGAAGCAGTCTGGAGCAATCATGAAGGTCCACAGCCATCCATCTCAGATTAATCACGTCTCATCCATGTCACACCTATCTGAAGCAGCGAACAACCAATCCATTTCAGATAGCAGAAAGTCACTGCTGAGAAGAGCACTGTCCCCACGAACTCATACTGTCATGCAAGCATGTATTGTACAAAAAAACGAAAAAGAAAGAAAATTCACTATATAGGTTATCTCAGTCCGCAGAGATCAGTATTTTATTTCAGAAAGCTTTCACAAGTTTTTAATAAAGCTGATTAAAAGCATCTAGTCTAATCTGCATTCTGGACACATCTTTTGTTTACATAATTCCTCCGTATTGTTCCTTTCTGCCCGTGATATAAGACTAAAGAATTTGTTAAATCAAACACACTAGTTCATCAAAAGAAATGTATTTAAGAAGTAATAGCAGTCGAATGGGCAATTATCTTCAATTTTCAAAAACATATCAAAATTTTTTATGTAACTATGACTGGAAATATTGGAAACATTGCAAAGGCGCAAACATTGCAAAACAGGTAATTTTTTGTAAGTAGAGATAGCAGATTTTGAGTAGATGCTTGTAATTGCATTTAAAATTACGGTATCACCTGAAAAGTAAACAAATAACAAAAGTGAGATATTACATAGAGATTGATTAAAACTTGGATATGTGAAAGACACAGTATCTGTAAAACAGTTGTGTAGTGTGCAGTTAGCCAACATTCATAATTCCAACTTAATTAATCAGAACTTTGAATATAGTTCTGTAATCCACAACACCTTCACAGCCCTTCAACCAGAGGACAGAAAGTTCTAAAAACCTATATGAAAGGTTAAACCTTCCAATAACTTTGGAATGATATTAATATATTGGTACACCAGCGTGGACATTCAAAATTATCTTGACTGACCTCTTGCATAAGTAATTGTCCAGTGATGGTTCCCCTCTGCTGCATCAGAGGTGTGCTAGATAGGTGAGAACAGGAGGGATGTTTGCCTTGATCTATTAGAAAGATTAACTTTGGAAATACTTAGAGAATGAGCAATTCAAGCAACAGAAGAGTTAAGTTTCTCCTTTATTTCTTGCAGCAGAATATTATGACTCACCAATTCATGCTGATTATTGCTTCTGAAGAGCTAAGAATATACTTCTGCTCCTGCCTTTAAGGTGGGAAACAAGTCAAGCAGTAACATTTAAACAGTAGGTGAAATACCCAGCAATGCCTGAGGGAGCACTTTCTAGTACATTTCCTATTCTAGACAGGACAAAAGTCCATCAAAATGATCTTTTGCTTTGACCTTACAATCAGTTTTCACATTAGCTATGAAAAACCTCATGACTCACTGAACGCTCTTTTAATTTAAGAATATGCATATCACCTGAATATATTCATTAAAGTTACCATTGGTTTTAACAGAGGTGCTGATAAGCACCACAAAAATGCAACACATTTCTGGATTGCAACTTATCTGTTCATATTTTAGAGTAAAAGATCAAACCAAAAACTTTTATTTTTTCCCCAGTTGGAAGAAGCTGCTTGTTTTTACCTTCACTACTGAAGAGTATTCAGTTCTATTCTAGTAATTAGAGGGTCCATTCTCGACTATGCAATATTTTTGAAAAAACATCACCAAAAACATGTGCTCTCCTTTCTCTGATGTAATCCTTTAGACATGCACAGATATTAAAATTCTTTTTTTTTTTTCCCCTGTGCATCAGCTTTTTTCTCCGACATTTGCTCTATTGATTTTTTTATACCTTTTTTCCTAAATATTATTAAACTTATTGTGGGCTACTGAAGACTAATTGAGTAAAACCTAGTAAAAAGAACTCATTCTGTTAGTTTCATTGAGATGTGACAACTTGTGTTAACAAAGCAAGAAAACTACCATTGACTTCCAAGAAGATAATAGATATTTAATAGATATTTAGATAATTAGATAATATATATTAATAGGTATTATAGATCTATATATCTATTAATATATTAATAGATATTGATAGGAAATACTAATTATCATTAACAGATATTTTTCAGTTGTGAATATTTGCTGTATTGATATTTTCAATTGAAATGACATATGCCACTAGAATGAAGAATTACTGTGGAATTCAAATACACTATTTCTGCTAACAAGAAAAGGACATTTAGAAAAGACAAATTTGTAATTACACTGTGTACTCTTTGAGAAGTAATTAATTTTAACAGCCCAAAGTGTGGTCCTTGAAATATAAAATTTGCTTCTCTGTACATAAAGCCCATTTGATCTTAGCTTTTCTGAGCTGGATCCATGATTTGTAGGAGTTGACAACATACTTCAGGAAACTTGGCCAACACCTGCAGCATCTACATTTTCTCTTGGTCTTGAATCCTGTCAACTATGTCCCAACACGCTGCTTTGATGTAAGAATATGAGCTGCATCATCTGACAGAGCAGGGATTTCCTCTCCTACAGGGGAGTTCCTGACTTCTTTTAGTATTGCAAAGGTGCTGAAAATAATTTAAAACCCCCATCCTCAGCACTGCCTATTTTTCTCATAAATACCATCCCCAAAGTAGGAACTAATCTAGAATTCATATTAAAATATCTATTCCTACATGCCCAAAATTAGAAAGTGAAAAAAAACCTTAAGCCAAAAGAGACTCAATTCAACTTTTTTGATTCAACACTGATCTCAGTTAGACAGATATAACAGGTCCATGGACTGCTCCTGTTGTTTTAATGAATGTATTCAATATTTCTCTTCAGAACTTTATGATGAGAAACTGTTTTGGTCTGTAAAAGTATGCTTTTAAACATATAAAATGTATATGGCATCATTTGCTTGAGGGCAGTATAGCAAACTTCGTGATGTCAGAATTACATCCTGTCCATATGACTCCCATTTTTAAGTGCCTTGTGTGTCCCTGCACACTTCAGAACAAAATACAAAATGATTTAGTTAAACTGTAGGTACTTGGCACCAGATTTCCCTCTTATGTGCAGAAACTGCCAAGCACATATTTATTTTTAAAGCCTCAGAATACCAAATATTGCACAAATACTAGAGGCCTAATTTATCACTCTCCATAGAACATATGCTCAGAGGAAAATCCAAGAAATGGTAGGGAAAAGGGAGTCACATTATTTAAATAAAAGTGGGCATCAATCTGAGTATGTACATATGATCCAGATGGAGAGCTACAGATACAGTTAACTACAGTTAAATCTGAATCCTTGAATACTATCCTGCTAAACTAGGAACGTTTAACATGGTGTGCTCATAGACAGGAAGAGAAACATTTGTAGAGAAAAGGGAAACATTTGTAGAGGAAAGGGAAACCTTGTCAAATCCTCATTAATGATTGGAAGGGCAATGATAAAAATTAAGCAGGTGAAATAGGACACTAGAAAAATTTGTGCATGATGTTGAAGGTGAATAATTTCAGTATAAAGGAGTACTGACAAATGTAAAACAAAACTATTTAAGCAGTTGAACTACGTCTGAAATGAAAAGCAGCAGCGATGTGACATCTGAGTGAGTCAGAAGGTGTGAGGATAATGAAACACAGAAGATGAACTGCTAAAAGTAACCAAAAACTTTGGCAATATTTCTGAGGGAAAGGGGATTAGCTTGTGCATTAAGTTAAACCTCTTGTGTTACAGTACTGAGAAAGAACATGATAACATCATGCACAAAGCTTCCCCAGTTTGTCAAATTGTCACAATAAGGAATTAACCCGTTATTTTAACCCAAGCAAACTGCACTGGGACAAACAAATAGAATGAACAGTTTTCACTATGAGCACTAGGAACAAATTCTCAGTTACAGGTATTCTTAATAAAACACCAAATACTGCTGAAAAGTAAACACTGTCATTACTACATTTATAATTAAACTAAATATGTATTTTCTGAAGAATGTGCCATTTTTCCCTGAAGATGCAAATAAAAAACAAAATGCTAGCAAAAGCATTTTAAATGTGCAGAAAAATGTGTGCTTTTAATAAATATGTAGAGTGTATGTATATTTTAATACACTTGTCCTGTATTACACAAGAATATTTACCAGAAAAATACTTTAATATATTCTGACTGTACAATTATGTCTTTTAATGGAAAATTAGAACAAGTTCCTGGTGTGGTTGTACAGAGGTGACACTCCAGCTGGTAAAGCAATGATTAAACAAAGCAATTTTTCATATTTTCCATAAATACTGTTTTCAGTAGCTTTCATTAACACTATGGTAATTTAATCATGTGTGACTGTGCTTCTGATTATACACAAATATTAATTAGCAGTCATCATTGTATAAGCACATACCAACATGACAGTCAATGAGCACTTTGGGGTCCCATTACTCCCTCAAAATAAATAGGAAAGAAACTGTCTTTGAAGGTCTGGTTCGAATTTCCAAAAGGACATGCTCCTTTAAACCATCCTAATATTCATCTGTAGCATTAAATATTACAGTGCAATCAGGTTTTTAAAAATCTACACTCTACAGAGTTTGAACATGCTCAGCACTTCTCAAGAGTGCATTCATTCCACATTCCGCAGTCTGTGTGTTAATGTCACTTGTAAATGATTTTCCATAAGGACTTCACACTGCAAAAGTTTTAATTATATACACATATTATGTATATCTATATAAATGTACAAAATATCATCTCCTACTGAAGGTGATACTAAGCAAACATCAGGAGATACTTAGCCATTTACAAAACTGAGGGTTTTTTCAGTGCTAAGGACATGTTTCCTCTGCAAAGTGAAAGAACTTATATTTTAAAAATTATCTCAGTCATCCTGGTGTTCTCATGAGAATATTCAATTATAACTGATAGTGGTTTCAAAATTTTTTTATTTATTAGTTTCACTGAATTTTGCTCAACCATAGATGACATCCAATTACTTCAGTATTAATTATTAGGTACATTTTTGAGCAGCATTTGCACATAAACCAAAACAAATATTTTTTGGCAGTCAGGATGTTCTGCAGATTATTGCCCCCAGTCACTCTGTATGTCCTCTAAAAGCCAATACAGCAGCTTCCCCATCAAGACACTAAAGTCTGACTCTCAAAGTCACAGTGAGAAGTGAAGATAAAATCAATAAATTATGTGAAAGAAGTAACTTTGAAAAATGAGGTTTAATTAAACTGTGAAGCCTGAAGTAAGACTAGAAAATTACTAGTTTTCCACTCTGATCGTAAGAAACACCAAGACTCAAAGCCACATCCTCTACAGTCTTCCTTTGCTGTTCTGTGGTGTTTTATAAGCCCTTTTATTATGAGTAGCAGGCCTGAATTACAGAAGCTACATGACCCTGATACAGAAGGTTCACAACTGCACTATGAAGACAAGCTCCCTCTCAGCTGCCAAAGAAATGAAGGAATGGAAGAGAGTGGAATCAACTGCAGCATTTAAACACAGGCCAGGACATGGTTTTCTTAAAGGAAAATGTAGCAACTTTTCACTTCAACAAGCAAACAAGGAGACACCTAAGCAGATAAGCATCAAGCTTGTCAGGGATGAGAAAACCTAGCAGGTGATCTCTCAGAGAATATGGTATTCTGGCCCCACAAAGTTTTGCATAAAGCCACTTGTACACACTGACAGTTCTAGAGTTAGGCTGGTCCTGGGAAAGCTAGGCTAGAATTCCACTCTGATACAAAACACTGATACAACAAATTGCCCACTTAAAAAAAAACAAACCAAAACCAAACCAAAACCAAACAAAAAAAAAATTAAAAACCAACAAACCAAAAGAAACCCCAAAACTAAACAAACTAAAAAACCCCAAAACCAAAAATAAACCACAAAAAACTAAAACCACAAAACCCCCAGACATTTAGTCTAAAATGTTAGATAACTTACACAAGATCATTTCTGTGAATTAGTGAGGAATGCTTTTATCTATCATTATTTAGGCCTAACAAACATTGGGAAACCACCCTGAATGTTCTAGAGCGAGCAAGTGCTGCCAATGTCTTCTCTACATGCTTTGTGGCTAATACACTTTTTATTTGTTTGTTTGAAACATCCTGAACTGCATTTAAAAACACCCAAGCTTTTCAGTCTAGAATCCTGATTGTTCTGAATCATCACTGTCACCTCCAGAAGATGGCACCAGCCACCTTTATTATAGAAGACTACATTTCCTAATGTCTTCACTAATGCACACGAAATCTGTCATCTTCACTGACTCATTTGCTTAATTTTGAAAAAAAAATCTTAATAGGCTGCAAAAGGTTTCCCAATTTACATTATGCTTTGTAATGATCTACTTGTTTCATAGCAATAGGCTTATATAATAAAAATGTATAACAACTTAATGGACACTGTAAATTTTTCTTGCAATAATGTCCTTACAGAAGCAAAATAAAGCAGATATATTCTAAAAGTATGTGAATCTAGTTACAGAGGATAAAGAAAACCAAAAACCTTATATGTCATAATACAACTTTAACACTATTACAAAGATATTGGCTTTACCATTATGAAAAATATGCTGTGTAAAACAGCAATGGATTAGAAAGTTATTATTACTTTCCCTGCAGATTGCAGTGAATTTCTTTTAATTCTGAGTATTGCTTCTAAGGACAGACAAAGTAATGACAATAATATTATTTTGCAGTGTTATAATTGAAATATATTGACATTTTCACTAGATAGAAAGGGCACTGCAATGATTTTTTGGGGGTCACATTTTCAGTTCTAACTTATCTGAAGTCAGGATCATATATGACCATGGAGTCCATGTGTATCTCAGATCTTTCCACTGAAAAAAGTCTTTGGAAGAGTTAACTACATGTATGTATCTCCAGGAAAATAAAAAGTTCTGCAAATGTAATTTTTAAACTTGAAAGCCTTTCTTCATTCAATAATTGTCACCTGCAATTCCATACAGCTGCAATTTTATCTTTCCCCAATTTCTCCTCTCTCCTTATAGTGCAGAGATACAGCAGGCCTACAAGCCTCTGCTTATAATAGTGTCAAATCTTTACCCTACTGGCACTGCAGTACTCCTCCTTCCTTTTTTCCAATACTCACAGCTGGAAGCTTTCACCATATAAAAGAGTTGTCAACAAAGTCAAACAATAATACTTAAATACATCCTAAACTAAGTTGCCAATACCTGCTGATACAAAGAAAGTTTCAAGAAATACTTTAGTATTTAGAAATAGTTTAGTATATTTTGGTTCAGTGCATTAAGACACTATATCCTATCATATACTGGTGTATATATTGACATGACACATATATTTTCTCTCTAGTTTTCTAAATTTCAAGCTGACCTTTTTGGCCATTTTTTCCTTTATGTGTTAGCCATCACTATAACCTCATTGCAGCCATTGGAAGTTCCTGATCGAACAAGTTTCTTTTCTCCTGTGTTTCTCATTCAGACCTACCAGTTATCAGGTTTCAGTACTTTATCTGAAAACAAACATGAAGTTTTTGTTTGCATGAAGGCTGAACATACCAGGCCCCTGAAGAAGCTGAAAGACATGTTGGCCCCTCACTGTAATAAAATCATGCCTGGAGTGCAACTCTCAGTCTGTAAGGTGTAAGTAGGTCCCAGATTTCTCAGGAGTTACACAGAGTACTGCTCTACAGAGTCAAGATGTTTCCTCAAAGATGCCCAAAGGGAAGGAGAAGAGAGGGAGGGGTGGAGGTTTCAGTGTTCTCTCAGGTGTAAGAGTGGTGGGCTGTGGTGTTATCCAGCAGCAGATTTGCACTGGCCTTCAGCTGGATTGGGAGTGGAGCTTCAGTAACAGCATTCACTGCATGCTGGCAGCAGAACATAGTGTTCAATGGAGACCAGAACTGTCCGGTTTGTTGGAAAGATAACATCAGTTCTACCAGACTGGTTATACCTAAAATCTTACTTCATTTCGTACTGAATCTGCAATGTTTCTGTATGCAAAATACCATGCAGTGCAGGCAGGCAAACACTGAGTATAAAAGTAGGCAGAGGCTTTCAAGTATTTTCACTTAGCTTTAAAATAGTCCTGCAATCAAAGATCAATACAACAAAAAGGTAATTTAAATAGCAGGATTTACTTAAAACAGTCTAGATGAATTTCACATACACTTGTGCCAATTAATGCTATTAAACACAGTACATTATTTTCTCTTCCTCACCAGGAATAAGAAGCACCAAGTATTAGAATCTCACTTTGATTTTCAAAGAATGATAATTCATAATGCAGTATTTTCCATCTTGACAAGAAAGGAAGGATGTAACCTAAAGAACTCCTTGAAACACATTCCAAGAATTTGCAATGAGCTTTTCACTGCAATTTAGTTGAATCAGTTTGGAATTGCTTATTTGAAATGAAGGCGGTGCAGACTTTGATTTCTAAGAATAAAGAGAAAAAATGGTCATTAAGAAACATTTTTACTAAAAATCTCTCCAACTAAATTGCAACATACTCTTCAATGTATATTACTGAAAGATATGTTTTCATTTCCCCTTGCATAAGCAATATAAAAAAACACAGACTATCCGTCACCAAAACGCAGATATCTGAATACTTTGAAAAGCACACCACAAGTCAGTGTTGTTCCAGTGTTCACTTTAAAAACTAAATTAAAAAAAAAGTATTCAGATTACATTTCAAATCACATTCGCATCAGATATTTTCTTTCCATGTAATTATGAAGGACAGCCTGTTTCAAGGGGGAAAAAAAAAATTCTAGCTATTTCATACACCTGATACAGTTTAACATGCAATCAAATCTCTAAAAAAAAAGGCAATGCATTGGCATGCTACTGACCACAGAGAACAGATCTCTTTCCTAGCCTGTAATCTATAGGCTCTGAGAGTTCAGATATCAGGCAGGTCTGATAGGAGGGACATCTGATCAGATGACCAGTCTCTTGGATCCTCTGAACACCATTAATAATTTAAGATGTTAATTGACTGTTTCAATTACATATTCAAATACCTCTGACCTGACAGTGGAAGGAGTATTTGTCCTTTTCAGCATGGAATGTGATGGCCTTCAGAAAGAGCTGAAGATATTGGTAAAATCAATTCACAGAATCAGGTCAGCAACAACATAAATTGAAAAATTTTGAAGCATTTTGAGAAAGGAAACAAAGGCATCTTCATGCAGTAATTTAGAGCAAGACAACTAGTTTTTTCTGCATGGACCTCTTTGTCATTAGATTTGCAGATCACAAAAATATGGGATAAGTGGTTGACTGAAGAAATGGGTGTGCTGCACCAAGAGGGACCTTGACAGGCTGGAGAATTGGACTGACAGTAATCTCACTTAGGTGAGCAAAATGAAAGCCAAATCCTGTCCCAAGGGAGGAATAAGTCCAGGCTCAAGGCCAGGCTAGGAACAGACCAACTGGAATGTGTCTTGTCAGAAAATGCCCTGGGATTTTTGGTGGACAAAAAAATCAGAGCAAAGACCAAGGTCATCCTGAGTGCATTAGAAAGACCATTGCCAGCACGTGAAGGGAGGTGATCCTTTGTCTCTACTCAGCGCTGGTGAAGCTGCATCTGGAGTGCTGTGTCCATGTCTGGGCTTCCCACTACAAGAGAGGCATGGAACCACTGCAGACAGTCCAGTGAATGTCACAAAGATGGTGAAGGGCTTGAAGCAACTGTTGTCATATGAGGACAGTCTGGGGGGCCTGGACTGGAGAAGACAAAGCTCAGAGTGATTTTATCTACATATAAAAAGTACCTGATGGTGAGAGAAAAGACTGTGGGTCGAGGATCTTCTCAGTGGTTTACAGTGACTCTATTCTGACATGAAGATTGGACAGAGCAATATCCCAAACATCACTGTGTCTCTGGGATTTCTCACAATTACTTTTGTGCCATTTCATCATCGTTTTATTAATGAGCAGGAACCAAAATTGTTTCCAGATAAATCTTTTGACTGTTATTTTATAGACTCTTAATTAGGCAGCATATTGGAAGAAGAGGTTTGGTATTGTGAAAGGTTAGGTGAGAGTAAAGTTAATTGACATGTCAACAGCAACCAAATTTCTTCAAGGAATTTATTTAGACTTCACAAGATCAAAAACCTAAAATGACACAATTTTTCATACTGAGTCTAGGGAATGTGTTCAAAATCCAATTCACATAAAAACTATAAAAGTCATTGAACAGATATAATCTTTTTTTCAGGAAAAAAACAGCCCTAGTCTAGTTGTGTTAGCCTAAAACACCTGTCTTCTCTGCTTTTATTGTGAGTCCTGTGGTTTGAGTCATGACACAGCAGAAAAAGACTAGGAACAGAATCTCATTATGTGCAGGCAGAACAAGTTCACAAGAAATGCACAAAGGTGCTATTTATCTCCCTTAATTCACAGATCCTTGAGTCATCAGCAGAGGAAGCCCATGCTAAAGCACACATCACAGAAGCACAGCTCAAAGTTACACTCCCCACGAGTCCTTCATGGGGAAAACAGCACATGAATTTTTGATGGGGGGTTTGGTTTCTGGCATGCCAGCTTGCAAAATGAAATGCAGAAACTTTTTCGGGGGCCCAATCTGTTCAGATACAGTATGAATGACAGACAGTCTAAACACAGTGACTGTGAGTTATAGTGATGAAAATCGTGCTGTCACATCCTTCTTGCCACGTGATGAGTGGAGGTCTAATGATCCCAAGCACTCTGGCGGACTCCATTCCAGCTGAGAAAATCATAAGGAAGAATGCAAAATGCAGAAAATGCAAATAGCTAAGCCTCTTCTACTTGATTTTGATATGATTCAGTAATCCATATCATTTATGCAGACTAAAAAATTTTTTTTTTGTTTTTTTTTGGGTTTTTTTTTGGTAAGTGGACATATTTGTGCGTTATTGATATCCCTTAATACATATAAATATTAAGTCCTGGAAAAAACAAACAAGCCCACAAATTAATCAAGGCTTCTGCTCCATGTTTAGATTTTGGTCTTTTCCTGGAAGGGTGACAACATTTTTAATCTTCTTATGAATTTGAGCCCACTGTCTTAAATAATGCATATTATCATTCTCCAAAAAGCAAAAATTGGTATTTAATAATTTTGGGTTAGACAAGAAAATGCCACAAAGCCCCATATCTTCCCCCATATTCTTCAAGATAAATGCAGTATTACTGCTATATTGTTGTAACCGGAGCACTTCACTGCTTAGAGAAACTGCCCATGCTAGGTGACCTATCCTATCTTTCTATACTATAGCTGTAACTTTCTGCTATGTTTTTTTTTCATTGTTTTGGTTTGTTTTTCCTTCTTCTCTAAATACACAGGTGCAACTAACTCAGAGATTATTTTCAAAAGACTATGTAGTTGGAGTAACTTGACCATTTTAAAAAAAAAAAAACCACACTAGAATTGCATTTGATATTTTCCAGTATTGTAACATCAACTTCACTTAGTGAATGGATTGAAGGAATGTTTTCCCAGACTTTGCTCTTCATTCATAGAATCATAGAAAGGTTTTGGTTGGAAGGGACCTTAAAAATCATCTAGTCCCAACACCCTTGCCGTAGACAGGACCGCTTCTCACTAGACCAGGTTGCTCAAAGCCCCATTCAAACTGGTGTTGAGCCTTCCTCATCTAGAGGAGCATTTTGTCTTCCTGCTATCTAATGACTTGAAACCTTGTCTCTTGGCAACTGAGCTTCCTTAAGTTGACTCTAAAATCAGATAAATATTGCCTGTAATGCCAAGGTAATGCAGATGGTTAAATTAAACCACAAATTGTACTGATGAGCTTTTTCCTTGCAATGAGCTCTCAGCAGAGACCCTCTGCTCTGGAGAAGAGTGCTAACATATTTGTTTTTATAAGCAATTTAGGACCACTACTTCTAAATACTCTTGCATGAAACACTATATATTTTCATAAAATGTATTTACTTTACAGCACAAATGTTAAAGCCAAGTGTGCAGCAATGCTGAGTTATACATATATATATGCAATTTTTTATTGACTACATTTTATGACTCTTGATAGATACAGAGAGGAGGCTTAGGAAACATTAGCACTGCCCTAACATTCGAAAATGGACTCCAAATTATATAGTAACTTGATATAACAAAACACTGAACATATGCATCACAACTAAAATAGCAATATAAATTCTCAAAGCTACTGTACCGCTTTAGAAGTAAGAATTTTCTCAGCTCAAGTAGATTAACCTTTTATGTGGGAAACTGCAGCAGGCCTGTGGATTTCTTGACAGAGCAAGAAGAATTTGAGCTTGGCCAGATTGTTGTGTACCCATGAAGATATGCAACTTGCAGAGACCGAGAGAACACAGGAGAGGCACAAGATAAGAAACCTGGATGAGTTTGTACAGAGATAGATGTTTATAACTGTGGGCAATAAATGATTGTTTGCATGCAATAAGGACCAATAATGTTAGTGCACATACACTTAAGAAAGACATAAAAGCAGCTGTGTGAAAAATAAAAAAACTTTCACTTTTTATATATATGGGATCTATGCCTGATTTTTGTCTTGTCCATCTCAACAATGATGCTTTTACACACTAATTTACACTGTTTCAGCTTTTTGCTCATTGCATTCAATCAATGCAATTCTATTTGACATTTCTTTAAAAGTTGGAAATTCCTTTCAGAGCACAGTGCAAGACTAAGAAAAAGAGGTAAGAGGGAGAAATGTTGTAAGATGAATAGTGTTGGCTGGATATTTTCACAGAATAACAGAATGGTCAGGGTTTGAAGGGACCACTGGAAGTCCTGTAAACAATCTCCATGCTCAGACAGAGTCCCTCAGGATTTCTGAGAGAATTCTGCTCACCAACCCTGTGCAAATCATACAATGATACCAATGCGACGAAGAAGACACCCAGGGAGAATAATCTCTGACAACTGGCGTTTCTGTCAAAGCCTGCTTAGTTCAAAAATCCTCCTGTAGAGGTTTTGTGGAAGTGTGGCTAAACAGTGGTCAAAATCATTGCTGTACTGTTGTTATAAAAGAGAATCTGAGCCTTAATGAGGAAACCTATGGCAGTGAGCTGCATAAGGAACAGGGAAAGTAATGCAACCTTACAAACTGTATTTTGTATCTATGAACATTATTGATATGACTGAAGTGACCACCAGGAAGAAAAGATGTAAATTATATTCAATTTATAATAGAATAGGGAGTATAACCTGGAAAAAGTCTGGTTTAATTTCATCAAGCTCTCAAAGAGTAAAGCTCCTGAAAGGTCCTGCAAGTGCCACACAGGTTACTTTCTCCCCTCTGGCTATACAAGCTAGTTCCAATGAGGGAAAAACCTGTAAATTATACAAAAAGACTAACTGATTTATCTACTTGTCATTTGGACATTCCTTGCCTTTTTATGGAGACTTTGAAACATTGTATAAAAATACAATATAAGATAGCTTGAAATGCTTGCTACTCCTCATCAAGGTAAAGGCGCTAAGGCTGAAAGAGACTGCATCTAGATGCACAATTTTGCTGTGTCCAAGCTTCTTATCAGGACAAAGAACCAAAAATAAATTACACATCTGTGGTAAGTCTTGGGTTCCTGCTTAGCACTAAGACTTTAAAAAACAATTACTGTCAGGTGTCTGTGAAAATGTCTTCAGGTATTTGCAGTGTTCCTTTGTAAGTACTGCAGCATCTAAGTTACATCAAACAATACATTTCAAAGTGGGTTCATGTCCTTCTGTACTTACATATCAAGGTCTTGCCCACATACTTACATTTGATGTTATTCATGTGTTGTCATAATGCTCCTGTAAGTCTCCTCTGATTACCTTGTGCACATAAACCTACTTTGTCTCCTGAACTGTTCAGATCTTCCAATTTGGGCTCTTTCATCTGCTCCCACTAAAATGTTCTTCCCCTGCCTCTCTGACCAGAATTACTCTGGTCGCTTCTCAGGAGCCCTCACAAACACAAAAAGAACAGAAAGCAAGATCTCCCCAGAAGAAAGGATGAGAGCCATCCTCTGCTAGAAGAATTTATTTGTCAGTACTTAAAACATTTGTTTCAGTATGAAGATTCAACTAAGTTGTCAAACTTGTATCACAAATGACAGTGTCTGCATTTACAAAAAGTCTGGAATTTTATGTAATGGCAATGTCAAGCCAAATACATGTCAGGTTTCAATACTATTTTTTAATTATAACTTATTTTACTGGAAGCAGAAGAAAAAGAGAAGACACACATATGTGGGAGTCTGTAGACATTTTAATGCAAATGGCAATCAAAAGGCTGCTGAGGGACATAAATGTCATACCTCATTCTTGCTATGTTCTCACAGGTTCTTTTGTTTAATAAAATTATATTTATCCACATTAATGCAGGACTAAACTCTCTCAGTAGCGCTGTTAGCTATTTGTGCATTAGTGCACACATTTGTTTTTCTGAGCTTCCCAAATCACCCTCCCCAAAACCAAGAAAGATAAAGCGAAAAAAAAGTTGCAACTTTTTCATACAGTTGTGCAGAAAAAACCCAACACAAACCAAACCACCACCACCAAAAACAAGAGCAACAACAACAACAACAAAACCAGCTAGTTGTTTCCATTATGTTTAGGACTAAAGTTTGAGGAAATCTGGCAAAAAATAAGTCTGATCAGATGGACCAAACAGGATCCTTAGACAAAATCAGATTTTTGAATAAAGGGGAAGTGTTTGTTTTGGTTTTTTCACTCTTCTGACCATAAAAAAAACATAGCAAGAGTTGTCAAAACTGCCACATAACAAGAGATTAGATAAACTACTGGAGAATGAAACTGTTAAAGAAAATCATAGCCACATGAAACGGTAGTTTGGAATAAAAATGCATCAGACATGATGAGGTTACCAGCAGATTTCCTCATGGGTCATTCTGGAGACTACTCTTATTGCACAGCTTCATTAGTTGCCTTAAAGTAAAAAACTATTCCAATAAGAGCAGTCATATTTTTCAGTGACAGAATATTGGAAAGTTCCAGTGGTACAGAAATACTTGGATAACTGTCCATGTTAGGTAACCGAAGAATGATCATTTCATAGTACAAAAGGCAAGATTACACGCTCAACAGTTGTTAAATGGGGAAAGGGATGGGAGAGGAAGGCACAGGAAGGAATAAAGGGATTTGCTTCTTTTACAGCAAGAACAGAGAAAAGCTGTTGAGTGAGAACATTTGAAGAGGAGAGCTAGATTAACTTCTACCAGTCACTTCCTCATAACACCAACTTATCTCATCAGAACAAGAACAAATATGTCAAAAAGCGTTAAACTTTAGATTAGAACTGGGGGGTGGGGAAAACTGCTAGTCACTTCGTGCAAAACACTCAGCTGCTTTTAAAGCGATTAACAATACATTTAAGGAACAGCCACAATGTAGTACTTAAAATAATGGGGAAGTAGAGCAATGCAGAAGACAACTTCCACATTTTAAATGTATGCTGGTCTCCTGTGGATTTGAGATCAGACTACTGGGCCAACACTGTAGTTGAAGTTCAATCCACATTAAATAAGCTCTCAGCAGGTGATCTCCTCTGCTAGGCCTCTAAAGGACATCTCTAATTCTAACAGGCATTTTCTTGAACCAATCTTCCAAATAGGTCAAAACATGTTATCTGGAAACCAATAAGGAATTCTCACTCACCTCTAGGTTGTCACTGGATACATCTAAGACCAAACAAGGAACCTTGACTGCATTTCTCTCACACTCATGTGCACCAGCCGTTGTTCTCTTGGGATTTCTAGAACAGCTACAGACACTCAAGGACACACTTGCCCAACACGATGCCAGAATTAGTATATATGACAAAGGTAAATTTTGTATAATGTAGACTGTAGAGTCACAATTTCACTATATTAGCATGTAAAGTATAGCCAAATTTAGAAATTGCAAGTTATTTTTGGATTTCTTTCTTCTGAGTGTTTAGATCCTATTACTATTTGCCTGAACACCACCAAACCAGTCTTATGCTTCACTTCCACAACGATCCTGGCTGAGAAAAGCAATCCAGTGACTGAGAATGAACTAAAGAGGAATTCAAAGTTCTTCAAGTGTCATGGCCGAAAGACTTTGTGGAGATGGCAGCACACAAAAAATAGTCCATGATATTCAGGGTAAAAGAGTTGCAGTCATCACACATAGAACTTCATGAAAACTTCATTGTCATCTGAGAAGACAACTTCTATCCTAGCAGAAAGCACAATAAATCTCTGCAAAACTCCAGTACCTGTGGAGCACTCTTGAAATCAAATATTTCAGAAGAAATGATAGGCAAGTCTTTGAAATCGTATTCTGCACATAAGGTCCCCTGAAAACCAGAAGACCTGTTCCCTCAGGCTGCCTAGCCAGATTACTTTTGCTCTCCTCCTGAGGACTCTGGTCAAGACTTTTTTCCAAACCAGGAGGTGTTCTCCAACAAGGCTGACACCAAGTTAGCCCTTACCATGAGCTGTAATCTAACCTTGTATATCTATGCCTGTGAATCAGTTCTCACATGATGCTGTCAAATGGCATTACATTTGAATGGAAAATTCTGTGTGATATAAAAAGTAATCAGATTTTACACTGCACACAATCAAGTAAGAGTCATTCTACCATAAATAATTCTGATTTAGAATAGTAAAGTGAAAACATTTGACTTGATACACTGAGCTCTTTTTTTATTATAAGAATGTTTGTTTCTATGTCCACTTGCTGCAATAGATAGACTGTAACCACTACATATTTATACATGTCTAAACTATGTGTTTCTCTAAAACAGTAATAAAATCTTTCGATATTTTTTTGCTAATGTTCTTCAGACACATCCCACAAAGTCTGGTAAATAGATGACTGTGCTTAGCAAAAATTTCAGTTCTTTCTGTGGAGAGAAAAAAAGAATAGCAATGAGACATGCCCTTCAAAAATATTAATTTTTTATGTTTCTTTTCTCTCCCAAAAGTCCTAGTACTTTTTTTAAAAGGCAAACCTAACTATATGTTGAGAACAGATTTACTGGATTTTTTTTTCCTTCTGTTGACATCTGCTGACAGGTTTCAAATTCAAAGAATACTTCTGTCATAAATATTTCTAAGGCTACAAATGGAAAATTAACAACAGTATATACCAAGAGTAATCTTTTATTCAACCACTTCTTTCTAATTAAGTCATATATACTTCTGTAACAACTATAAACTTCAAATTTAATGACCCTTTAAGAAATCCACCAAAATAATATTTTAAATTTTAGGTTTTAAAATATATTCTATTATTCCCTTTCTCAATTTCATTTTACCTCTGTAGTGGTAACGATTCAGCAACTCAATTCTGACCTCTCTTGCACCAAAATAAAGCAAATTATTAGGCCAGAATTTCTGACCTCTCACATTCCTGGTACCATACTAAAGTAGATGAGAAAAAAAAAGCAAATGGCCATCTGCACAAAAACATTTCTAAAAGCAATGTAAAAATTGTGAAAGGTGCTTGCCTTGAACTTTACCTGAAATTAAGAATATTACTATTATCTCTCAGAGCAAGTCTTTAAGAAATCAAAAGAGCAGGTTGCCTATATTGCAACTTTTCAAAAACTTCTCTTTTTCTAAGAGACTTTTAAATGTCCTATTTCTTCCACAGGAGTTTTAGAGTAAACAACAAGATGTATTCTTAATATATCAAGTCACTGCTTAAAATTTGGAAATTAAAAAAATGTCCTTTCTTCAGTGAGAGCTATAGGTACCCTGAACTATGGGTTTTTCAAGAATAAAACAGCTGGCACTGTGCCACCTGTGTGAAAGCCTAGAGCACTCCATGTACATCAGGTGCCAAATGTACCACCCATGCACCAGCCACTTTTGAAAACACTGGTTTTCTAGACATATCAGATCTGTCACACGTGCTAGATTTCTTATCTGCATGTGTACCCCAGATACACTGGATCTCTGAATGCTCAACAGTACATTTGGAACAAGAGCTGTGGGATATGTAGAAAATACCATGAAAAATCAACAAATTCCATTGAACAAGGGCAGATAGAGGCAAGTGGAGATTTGCTTGCAATGCCTGAGTAATACCTGGCAGCTATACTTTTTCTATCCCCTTCATTTTGCACTAAATCAGCTGTGTGTCTATTATCAGCCCTTAACACCAATTTTAAGTGTTGTGTACATGAATACAACTATCACACTAATAGCGCAACAGCTGATTCCAGCAGAATCAACATTTTAACAGCTGATTTACTTCATAAAATTTGAGCTTTATCACCTTCTTCCTATATGACAGCAAAGCATTGATATCTAATTACAGGGAATATCAAGATCCAGATGTGTGGCAATAACGGCAGCTGAAGTTCTGGCACTAATAAACTGAATTAAAAAAAACTCTCATGGATTTTCACACAATGAATCTGAGATCCTCCTCCCAGTATTCTAGATTTGATTATAAAGGTGTAGGCATCTCATCTAGTTAGATTACTGGAACAATGGCATATCCTCAACTTTCTTAATCTGACTTGAAGTGTTCCTTCCATTAGAGTATGTTCTGCACAAAGATATGCAGCTGTTAGTTAGAACGCCCATCCTAATACACAAGCTGGTAATAAAGTAGGATCTCCCTTGCTGCATGAGATAACAACATCATATGCAGCAAGGTCATTAGCACAGGAGGCACAATCAGCTATAGCTTTCTAGTGACATATTATTAAGTGAAGCAAAACACTCTAACAAGACTGTAGAATTTCATTTTTTTACAGTCACTGCCACCAGGAAATTAAAAATATTTTAACATTTCTGCAAAGGGAATACACCTTATAATTTCAGCATAAAATTAATGATTACTCTCAAAATCATGACATTAAATAATATGACCTATAAGGCTAATTATATAAGAGACTATCACAGTTTCTTCCCAGAAGGAGAACCACTTGACTGTCCTATTATAATGCCAAATGAGCATCTGAAAACAGACAAGGAAATAACCTTATACAAATTTGCCATGACATTCTTTTAACCTTTGTCAGGAGTTAAAATATAATTAAATAAAAGAAGGAAGAAAAAGCCAGACACAACACACATTTGGGCAGGCACCTTTGTTAAGGCTTGCCCCCAGTTTCAAAATTAAATGGATTTTTTTTATGCCATAGACTCCCCTGACTACCCAGAAGAGCACCAGATATTCTCATTAGTCCTTTCAATTCTGGTAGATGGGGTCTGAGACAACTCTAAGCTTCCTCCCATCCCATAACTCGCCTGACTCAGAAAGAGCAAGGTAGCAGTTTGGTCATCTTATTAACTACACTGCTGTTTCTAAGAAGATGAAACAAAGGAAGAAAAGCTGTGGGAACAAAAAAAAAAAAAAATACATTAGTGGGTAGAAGACATTGCATCTGTCATGGAGAAAAATCATTGCTTCAAGCATCCTGTACCTGTCTATGGATATAAAACCCAACTAAAAAGTGGGATGAGCCCATCAATGCTTTTCAGTAAAATAGCACTTCTGCTTATTCTTCAAAAATAGCACAATATAAACATATCCCTATGACTCAGCTTTAAAAAATACTTTACATAGATAACTACATACATACCTACATATATATATATATATCTCCAAATTGGAGTGGAAGAGAAAAATATGCACAGAGATGGTAGTCCCAGTGTTGCTGCAAGTCTCTGAAGGAAAGAACAGAACAGTTTATACATGCAAAGAGGACAGTCCAGGGAAGGCATAAACAGATAAACCACTTTGTTCCAAGAAAAATCTAACATCTTTAAATACAATCAACTTCTAAAAAGGGAGACTGAACTGTGGGAGGTTCAGACAGTCCCACAACTGAGGAAGTAGAAGAGAGGTGCTTATGATGAGAAAAGAGAAGCTTAAGAAAATATTGGTGAGTGCAAAGAGCAGCAGTGAGAATATTGGTTATTATCATCGTCCTTTTTTAAAAAACAGAAGAAATAGCTAGGGGAAACCTCTGCTTTAACAGACATTTTTGTACAGTTGCCGCTTTGCTATTGGCTTTCTCATTGGGGCACCTCAACAAAAGGGCAATGTAGCAGTCAGTAGGTAACAAGAGATTCAAGTGGCAACTTATGCTTAGTTTATATCTCATAGTCATTGTTTATTTAGTCTGCAGTGATGTTGTGTCTGTATGGAAACAAAATCCAAAAGAGCATCTCCAGAGCCTAGAACCGCCTAGAACCATCTTGTTCATAACAATGAGAAAAACCTTTGATAAACCAAAATTATGAAAGTGTTTCTTTACTGACTTAAAATCTCTTATCTGAGACTCTATTAACAGAAATATATTCATTGATAAGGTTTTGAATAATAATCTTCTGGGATTTTTTTTTCTATTTTGCTAGTTCCACCCTCTGTTTAGTACTGCAGAAAACTCATGTTACCAACAGCACTGTGTCTCAGCTAATGAAACCATTTTCATCTGCACCATCATTTAAGAATGCCGTGCATTCCAACTACCTATTGCATTTTGCATTTTCTTAATTACTGAGCTTAGATTTTCAGCAACTCTAAGCAGTGTAACTGTTCTGTAGCCTGAGTAAAGCCAGCCTACTTGGAACACGAAATGGCATCTATACAATCACACTCCAACACTGAGACAGGAATAAATCATTACTGCTCTACTTGCATCATGACAAAACTGATGCAACAGTGTGAAACAGACCATCTCTAAAGTCCTCTCAGTACTTCAATGAAATAACCACCAGGGAGTTTTAGTAAGGTCACCAAATATACTGATTTGAACAATCATAACTGGGGACCCTGCCTTCTTAATGACTTGCGTGAATTAATTTAATGAACTCCTAAAAACTTTCTAGTATCCCTAGACTTTCTTATATTTTATATTGAAAGGTTTTTTATGCTCAGTATCAGACCATGTCCCACACACTTCAAATGCAGTGTGCCAGAAATGAGTTTGAGCCTTTGTAGTCCTCGTTCACATGGGCTGAAAGCTTGATTCTGATTGTGTCTTCATAAAACACAGTATCTGTGTTAGTCCATTGTCAGCATGGATGTGTTTTAATATTAGCTTTTAAGATAACTCTAAAACCTGAGCATTAGGGAAATGGTTTCTTGAAATCAAAATGCACATCTAAAATCAGTAAGTTGTCATCTCCAAAACAGTTACATTGAATCAAATCTACCCGTCACAATTTTGGTAACTGAATGGGAGAACAAATAAGCTCACACCGTGAGGTGAATTTCACTGTGTTTATCTTCATTGCTAAGCTTATTAAAATCTTTCTCAGTTGCCTGCCTTGTTGCTTCAGTACCTTTCCACTTGTCTTCAAGCTTCATACACAACTTCTGATATTAGTACACACTTAGTCATTTCCTATGACAACTTGCATCCTATTCTTTTGAGGGACCACTAGTGAAATTACCTAATTAGTGAAATTAACTAGATGACAGCTGACTGTTAAGAGCTTCTGGTATCTGGGAATCCTTGAACAACGACTGGCTTACATTGCAGAACCAGAGGAATCTAAAGAAGTAAAGTTACTGTAGATTTGAGTTCTCAATAACTATCTTCAAAATTAAAAAAGTGAGAGTGAATAGTGAAACATATTTGACTGTTGCAGCTTTTCCAAAAGAACGTAATTTCAACATTCCAGATTATATTCTGCTTAGTTCTACTTTTAACTGCTCTACTTTTAAATTACTCAGCTGGATTTCTACAAATCTATGAGGCCTGATAAGATTCACACTAGCATCCTTAAAGAGCTGGTTGATGTCATCATGAAACCTTTCCTGATGATTTTTGAGCAGTCTTGGGAATCTGGAGAGGTCCCAGCTGACTGGAAGCTGACAAATGCCACAATTTTTAAGAAGTTCAAGAAGGAGTAGCCTGGAAACTCCAGGCCTGTCAGTTTTGCTTCAGTGCCTGGTAAAGTTATGGAGAAGATTATTCTGAGAGGTACTGAAAAACACCTGAAAGACAACGCAGTCATTGGCCACAGCCAGCATGGCCTCATGAAGGGGAGGTCCTGCTTGTCAAACCTGGTTTCTTTCTACAACAGTTGATGCACCTAGCTGATCTAGGAAAGCCAGTTGATGCAATCTTTTTGGACCTCAGCAAAGCTTTTGATACTGTCTCTCATAAGATCCTTCTTGACAAATGGCCAGCACACCACTGGATGATCATGTCGCATGAATGGCCAGCTTACAGGTTGGGCACAAAGAGTTTAGTAACGGGGGTGACATCAGGCTGGTGTCCAGTAACCAGTGGGGTTCTGCAGGGCTCCATCCTTGGCCCAGTTCTCTTCAACATCTTCTCTAACAACCTGGATGAAGGACTCAAAGGAATACTGAATAAGTCTGCCAATGATGGGAAATTAGGGGAAGCTCTTGAGTCCCTCAAGGCTAGATAAGACCTGCAGAGAGACCTTGACACATTAGAGAAATGGGCAATCACCAACTGCATGAAGTTTAAGGCAATGCTTTTTCTTCTTACACTGTATTTCTAGAGAGCAACCTCTTAATATCTAGCAATAAGAAGTTTTCATTTGCTTGTTTATTTAGACAAAATATTTTTTTTTTCCTCCTTGCACTTCTTCAGTCACTGTGATCCACAAGGTTTTATAACAAGTCAGTTTTTCTCCAATTCATGGCAAACTTGAAAAAGTTGCACCAGGAGGTTGCCTGCCTCAAATACTCTTTACACAACAACTTCATTATGTCATTAAAGCAATTATATTATCTAAAAGCATAAACATAAGAATACAAGAAAAAACCTCTACATGTACCAGTAAATAATAAGACCCTTTTTCCTTTCATTTCCATTTTGAAATGTAACAGGATGGTTGAAATGCTGGTTCATCAGAAGGAATAAATATATGTCTGGAAAGAGTTGCTTTCAGCTACAAACACAGAAAATATGTTATAATAGGACACTTATATCGCTACCCAGCCAGGGTTAGACTAAATAGTGCAGGTTAAGATGTGCTCCTGTTTTCTCAACCAATATTAGCATTTCCAATAGCTTAAGAAGTACTTGTCTCTATTATGTTGCGATGAATAAAACATCCCATAAGCTTTGGATGAATTCCAAGAGCCTACATACATGCCTCACAGTAGCTGCTTCCTATGATGAAAAAAAAAAAAAAGTCAAAAACCAAACCAACCAAACAAAAAACAACAAAAAAGAGATTGTGAGTTTTCATGCTGATTGTCACAGGTCTATGGA
>JAWWEW010000088.1:4365700-4381698 GCA_035583185.1 Anabacerthia variegaticeps | reverse complement strand
CACTTAGTGCCATGATCTAGTAAACAGACTGGAGTTGGATCAAGGGTTGGATTGATGATCTCGAAGGTCTTGTCGAACCCAATTGATTCTATGATTTCTATGATTTCTAACCAATTCTTTGT
This sequence comes from Anabacerthia variegaticeps, assembly GCA_035583185.1. Classification (NCBI taxonomy): domain Eukaryota; kingdom Metazoa; phylum Chordata; class Aves; order Passeriformes; family Furnariidae; genus Anabacerthia; species Anabacerthia variegaticeps. The sequence goes on along the minus strand of JAWWEW010000088.1, from coordinate 4,381,576 downwards.
ACCTCCTCCTTCTTTATACAAAACCAAACCAGAAGCAGTTTTATGAAGTTGGAAGGATACGTGAACCTTGTGACTCCCATCTTCTGTTGCTTCTTGTCAAGTTTCCTTTTGTTCAATCAGCCTTTGAATGTGAACTGGAGATCTTATGATGGCAGTAAAACTTGATTTTGTATCAAATTTCTTGTTTTTAAAGCACTTTGCAGTCTGTCTGCCTCATTTCATGTGCCCACACACAAACAGAGAGCATCAGCCAGCTCTGGTGGGAGGGTGACAGTCACACAAGCCAACTGGTAACCAGCCAATGCACTGCATGACAGTAGCAAATAGGAGCATTGGCCAAAGATGCTACATCAAACCCTTCTCTCCAGAGTATGCCATGGGATTTTCAATACCCACAAGGAGCAGATGTCTGATCATTAAAGAAGAGGAGCATGCCAAGAACATGACTTAGTGGGGGGAGGGGCAATAACAACTTGTCAATAGTCTGGACTAGCAGTCTCCAGAAAGTGAGACAAGGCAAATCATCAAAATGTAATGCTTTTGTTCTTGATGAACAAGCTAAGAGGACCAAATCTAAGAGGGAGCCATCACCATAATATGCAGTGGGAGGCAGAAAGGTTTGTAGCCTATCTGAGGGTGCTCAAGCAGCAGGTTTCATAAGCCCCAAAATTCAAAAGGTGCCTCAAATATCTAACTTTGACACAGGCACAGAAAGAACAGCTATATGCAACGAAAGCTAATGTGCCCCAGGATTGGATTTCATGCTTCTACACGACTAATATTAAGCAGCTGGCCTATAGTATATGCTAGCATGCTGTGAGTGTTCCCAGCAGAGGGTCCAATCCTCCATGGTAACGCTCTTCAGGGAGCTCTGGAAATGCTTTAATTATTAAAATGAATAATTCCTACCAACACATTTAATTGGAAAATATTACATATTTAAATGGGCACTAATGGAAGGGCTCTGAAAAATCTAGCTACATAATAAAATATGCTGTTTGAAGTGAATTCTAGTAATATTTTTTCAGCGAATAACACCATACATTATTTATCCTATCCTTTTTTAATCCTAGCTGATAGTTCATATGAAGAAGGAATCACTGGAGCCTCAGAGATAAAATGCAAATCTCTGAATCACCCCCTACGAGCTTAACCTGCCACCACTAGCTCATCTGCCTTCCTTGCTTCCTGTCCCCTAGCTTCCAAGGAAATAGCTCGATGAATTTATTGCTGCAGGTTAAACTAACCCTCTTTTTTTCTACCTCAGCACTGGGAGGACTGTGCAGACTGACCAGTTACAGGGACACTTGTTACCATTGCCTGACAGAAACGAGTCATATACAAAGGTGAGAGAAAGGCCCATGTGAGTGCAGACTTGTGAGAGTCACAAGTGGAGAGGGCAGAAAATAAGGTATCAGGATATGAATGTCAGTCACCCACAGTAACCAGGACAAGGAAAAAGGTGTGAACAGAGATAATCAAAAGAGATACCTGCAAAGAGGCTGCTACCTGAAGCTGCCAAGGAAAGTTTTGAAACTAGACAATCTTAAAGGTCCCTTTCAGCCCAGGCCATTCTGTGATTCTATGCAATATCCAGTTTCACAGTTCGAGGTATCTAAACTGTTGAAATTGCATGCTGTCATGAGAGAGGGGCATTCAGAGAAGGCATAAATATGACTCCTAGATCAAGTTCTGCAAAGCCCAGAGCCCACAGAGAGCCTTTTCAAAGAGAAGGACTCCCTGGACATGTTACAGCTTTGTAAAGTGATTGTACTCTCAGGTTTTGTCTGATGTAATCTAAAATTAGTAGCACTCTTCATATTTCTTGGCATAATTTTTTCCTCCCTATCACCTTTGGGATACAAACATGGTGGAAAAATCAGAAAGCCATGTTTATCTGAAAGTTACACTCTTCCCCTCAAAGTCTAGTAGAACATAAAGAGATGCAGCAAAGGGGCATTAGAGACAGCTTTCGTAAGAAATAAGGTCAAAGAAGAGGGAAAGTCAGAGTGCATTTTTTAAAAAATAAATTTTTGCATTGAAAATGACATCTCTTATTTTAACTGACTCTGAGCAGAATCTGTAGGCACCAGCGTAAAGCCATTTTGCTTTGACTTTTTTCTGAAATGAGTAATCTCAATCCTTTTTGAGTTTTCCCTTCTCATCTCAAACCAGACTCTTAGTTTGCCACTTTTTTTCTGCTAATCATGACATAAAAACAAAGTTATGGAGACTTTCTTGTTTGTTGCAAATACAACACATTGAGCCTGTTTGGGATTACAATATTCATTGGTATGACATTATTGGCATTAGTTACCAAACAGCCCTACTGCAATGCACAGATGAAATTCAAGCATACCCAGAGCTCTGAGATTAGCACAAGCCCACCTGTTCCCTCAGATTTGATTCTGTTGTAGTACTGCACCTTGTCTGCAGTTTGTATATATTTATCAATAGTTCCCATCTGAATATGTAATTTACACCTAACTTCTTTGTTTAATACTTAGTGTGCTGTGGTTCCATCAGTAAATGGCTTGCACTTTGGAATCTCTTGTAACTGCTTCTGCTGAGTCAGACATCAAAATCCAACTTCCTTAAGGAGTGAGTCCCTTATATCTGCACAACGTTGTGTTAAATCCAATGCTTGGGTGTGCTTTGCGGCACTGAATAACTTAATTATAATCAATCCCATCAACTCTCAACACATCTGAAAACAAAAACAAAACAGGAAAAAAACCCACTAAGGTCAGGATCTTGTCCAATTAAGAAAAATAAAAGAGGATGTAAAAAATGGCTCCTATATGAAAAAAGCAAAGTTTCTGTAAACATTGGAGTGTTTGCAAGCTGCTGGACTGCAGCAGAATGGGAGCTGGACATACAACCAGGAGAATTTCTTCAGGACCTCTGTGCTTGCTGGAAGACTCCTCCTGAGTAGTGAGAAGCAAATGAAACCTGTTGTACCCTGTTTATTCACATTGCAGTTTCCTGCCCACATGGTGACCTGTCTTCACAATTTTGAAAACCAGTTTTCCTTCAGGCCTCAAGAAATACAAAAGACAAGGGCTTTCAGCATTGCCTGCTGCTGTTGGGAAGTTTCAATAGATACGTTTTACTTTCTCCACCATACAGCCAGGTTCTAAAGTCTGTCAGATGTGGCATGTGACAAAATATCATACTCTGCAGCCCTGCTAAGAATAATTTTGATCAAAACAATTTTGTTTATCAAACCTAAAACTCAGCAGTACTTTTCACATGACAGATACTGCTGTAGGAACACTCATAAATGCTAAAAAAGGCACAAATAATGTGAGATACACTAATGCAGTTAAAAGTTATTTAATGATGCATGAAAGCAGGATTGCATATGTAAAGATGTTTTCATGAGTTAAATGTTACAATTGGCAATATCAACTACTATTAATAAAGAAAAGTGTTAATATTGAAGGTTAAGCAGAACCTAAGTGAGTTAACCTTACTTTTCACCTAAGTGAGTTTCAAGATGTTCTCTGGAGCCAGAAAGCTGAAACAACAGTTTCTGTCCAGAAACATCTACTATTGTATCAAATCTCTGTTTCCAAAAGACACACTCTGCAACTGGCATATAGCTCATATCAATAATGACAAACAAAAGCAAAACTGCTGCAATGGGAAAGCACATTTAAATTACATATCAGTGAAGCAGAAATTAATATAAATGTGATGAATGTTCTCCTCTCTTATCCTTTCTGTTCTAAAATCAGGTAAGTTTTGAAGCCAAGGCCTGGCCAGGCTTTGAGCCAAAAGATTCTATCTTTTGACATTTGAAACTTGGCAAGAAGAAATAATACAAAATAATTAGGCTGAAAAAAAAATTTATTTCCAAAGTTAAACATACTATATTATGTTCAGCTGCCTGCTCAATGTAACTACTCATGAAAAACATGACTGAGCAATTGAATGAGGTACTGTAGTTCCACATTGAAGATGAGACAAAAATTGAATCATCACTATTTTTAAAACAGAGAAAGTACTATCTTTTGTGGAGGAGAGGTTGAGCAGAGCCCTGAAACCTAAGATTGCATCTAAGTTTGGAGAAGTTCAAAATTAAACAGGAGATATCTTGAATGAATAACAACAGCAACAACAACAATTTAAAAAATGGTGAGGTTTTGTTGTTGTTTCTTACAGTAACACAATTTTGCAAAAGATCCCCAGTCTTCCTGGGGATTGCAGAGGTGTTGTTGATGTAGTTGACAGAAAAATGAGAAGGATTTATGAAGTTTTTTTACACTGAGATTGTCGCAGCTTGACAGGTTGGTTTCTCAAGTTCAAAGAAAATCTTATCAATATTGACGTGCCTTTCCCCATGCCTTTACCTTTGACTTGAGGCTTGCAAGCCACTTCGTCATGCCATTGGACAATCTTTGCCTCTCATTCACTCTTTACCTGGAGAGAGAGGACCTCTGACTTATTCTGAATGCTTCAGAGGACACAAAGAAAATGAATAACAAATGTACAGAAATACGAAGGCTTTATTATGGTTTTGAAAACCAACATTGCATTCTTGGTGTTCAGTTGTTTTACCTGCCCTGCTGACTGACATCTGGTGAATGCTTTTTGGATCATCTTTAAGCCACACCAATTTTCTTGGGTTTCTAAACAACAAAACCTTGTCATTTGTTCTAGCCTGACAGTTCTCATACAAAATACAGAGGCATAGTAAAGAGAAATGCATTCTTGAGTCTTTTTCTGACTTTCATGGGAGAAACTGATAGATGGATTAAACACAGAGTGTTTCTTCCTCGCATGGCCTTAAACTGCCTTTCCCTCCATGTGTGATTGCACTTGTATTAGTTTCAGTGAAAATTCCAGGCTGCCACCCTGTCCCTTCCTTTCTCTAAGGTTAGTGAAAATATTCCAGCTGGGATTTACTTTAAAGGTGTGTCCCTTTTCATAAAAAATTGCAGCAATCTTAGGCAAATAGAAGAACAGCAGGCAGAAGGAATTCTTTAGCTAGCCAATGTTCCATATTTTATTTTCCAACAGAGAATCTTAACAATCACCCATTGCGTTAGAAAGCCACATGATGATAATATAAATTCACTGATGCAAACCAAAGTGCTACAAACCTTTCTAAATCAACATAAACATATTCCCAAATCTGTGTGTAGACCAGCCGACAGGCGTTCCCTCTGTTTTCCTGGGAGCCTTGCCCAAGGCTGGTTGTGCTCAGAGCCACGGGTGAGTGTGAAAGATCAGAGAAGAGCTGGGGTTCACTGCTGCAAGGCACCAGCCACCCTCTGCAGCCAGAGCGCTTGGCTTCTTCCTTAGCTCAAGACAGCTGAACCATTTCTCCAATGATAATTGTATGGCCATATGAGAATGGAATGTCATCCATGCATTTTGTGCGACCCACAGAGGCTATGGTGACATTTCAGAAACTGCTTGTCCTCTTCTCAGAACACTGTTCTAGTCTACTAGTCTGTTATTGCAGAATAACTTGCCCAGAGATACAGGGAAGGGTGTGCTGCTGAAGAGCCCAGGGTCTGGGATTTTTCAAGTCCTGCCTATGACCAACATAAGCTTGTGTTTTATGGTGGAAATCATTATACCCTTCTTTGTTTCCAGTTCCCCACTGATGAAGAGAGGGGAAAATACAGATTTACAAAGGGTGGATTAAGAATTAGTTATTTGGATACAGAATTGTACATAAGATATGTAATTTAAGTGTCCTAAAGACTGTTATGTTTAACCTATTTGTAAACATTCAGAACAGAGTGCATATCCTGAAGAAACTAAGCCACTCAGTATACTTCAACTGTATTTTGGGTATTGAAACATTATTGCACAACCTGTTTCCCATAGAATCAAGACATCTAAACCAATCTTTTTTACGACACAAATAGCCATCCTTTGTACTCTGTATCCCAGCATCATATATGAACTCCCCTTTACTGTCACTGAGGTTTGTCTAAGCAGTAGTTGATTTTATTATGATCAGAGTAAGCAAACAAAATAATCAAAGTAATAAATTAGTTTTAAAAGAAGGATAAATGTAATAGGCTTTTGGATGGCCCAAAACATGTTAAAATGGGATTGAAGATGTTTGGTGTCATGAATTGTTTGAGTAGTGAGAAGAGGTGCTTCACTTTGTACCGGGAATTTTTGTCTTGTATGAAGAGAATAATAACTTTTTTCAATAATTAAAGAAAAATAGAAATTGCTCAAGGCAGTTTTGAATTTCACTTATGCTAATATTTTTCCTAGTGACAGGATCTCTATAAATTCTCCGTACTTTCAACAGAACAAGAGATGCACAAGGCCTAACTACACTATGGACTCTACTTCTGCTGTATTTTGTGACAATTTTTTTTCAACCAGCACTAACATGCGAGCAGTGTTGCTTTATGAAGTAATTTTAAATTCTCCAATTAAAATGTGTATATTAAGACAGCAAAACCAAAAGCTAGTGTTGGCCAAAAAAGCCTGTCTAGGATGCTCTCTTTTGGACCCTAGAAAGTTAAATTCTGTTGTCATTTCTAAACAGAGCCATACCTTTATATTGCTCAAATACTTCATTTTTCCAATTACATGACTAGTAGGAAATACAGTCCCTTGGATAGGCAACATGGATCAATCACAATCTTTCACTTTTTTCCATTCTTTTAAAGTAAGAAATTCATTTCCAAAGCCCATCTCATCTTTTTTTTAACATATATAGAATTTATCCTTCAATCAGAGATGAGCCTAGACCAAGATTTAAGGAGCTAGCTAGATGGTATGGTGTTTTTAATGGCTCTTACATACAGACTCTTACTTCCAGACCTTCAGAAAGATACTATAGCACTTTCAAACTCTATAATTTGCTGTTCAGTGTCCAAAGGAGAATACTGCCCATGGCCGAGACAAGCAAAGGAGCTGTCCTAATCCACCACCAGCATGCAGGATGGTGAAATCCACAAGAGGGGTTGGCATTATTGGGGGATGCATCCCTCAAGAAATCCCAGACTGTAGATGTCTTATTGCCTATCTGTTCTCAGACTAGTATTTCTCAATACCATAAGTGAAAGGACATTTACAGCCAAAATTTTAATAGAATTGTTCATTTAAACACCAAAGTAATAGTTGGAAATTGATGGAACAACACAGTTGATATCAGATTCATTTAAAAATGAAGCTACTACTCAGTCTTTCTAAGCAAGCATTTAACAGGATGAGAATGAATTCTTTAAAACTATTTATTAACGTCTCAAACATCATTCTGCACACTAATTGCAAGTATTGACCTGTTTCTTTATAGAGACAATCAATTTTGTATATGCTTAAGAACCTTCCCTCCCACTGCAGAAATACTTTGTGACTATGGAGGACTTCGAAAAGTCTGTGATTGTCCAGAAGGTATCCAATACATCCTGCATATATGCAAATGAAATTTACAAAGGTCACTGCCATTTATTTAACAGCATGTCAAAATTTCTGCATTCTGTGAGTTCCATGCTGTATCACTGTCACTTTTTTAACCTCTACTTGTACTTCACTAGGATGATGAAAGATCAACTGTGTCATGACCATGCTCTGCGTACAAATATTTGCATAATTTCTTTTACATTTGTGAGTTTGTCTGATTAAATTGTCAAAGAGAAGTGAGGCTGAAATACAGATTGGAAATTGTTCAACCTTCTCCAGCATCTAGTCACAGGGTAGAAGGTGCTTCTGGCACTGTAGATAATGTAGAATGAAATCCTAAAAGAGAAAATTGTATCATGCTGTTGAAAATACAGGTGTTTTGCATCAAAAATCAGCTGACAGAAGAGGACAAACCACTGGATCTGCAATCTTGACAAAATTTTCTGTGTAAAAATGCCATCAGTCTGGACATGTTTTAATGCATAAAGAAATATATCAGACATTTATCTTTGGATGTTTCTGTTTTATACTCAATTTATTTTCAAACTGGCACTTTTTTTTTTTCCCCATGACAACTAGAGATCCTTTCTCCTGCCATTCCCTAAAATGACTTAAGGTGGATAACGTACAATCCAAACAGAGCTAAAAAATTGAAATAAGATAAATATTTAAGCATGCCAGGTGGAAAGCACAGACTAGGAAGTCAGATCAAACCTCTGGAGCTGCACAGAAAACAAACCAACATTTTGTAAGTGTGAGCAAAGTGATGGAAGGGAAGTGGTGCATTGTGAAGACATGTAGAGTGTGCCACAGGGCCTCTCATCCTCTCCCAAGGAGACAGGCAGCACACGCTTTTCTATTCAGAGTACCTCTGGATGAAGAGAAATTTCCCCCTGCAATTTCCCTCAAAGCTTTCCTGAAAGATAGCAAACACCTTTTTGCTCTCACTTTAACTTTCAAGAGGGCTGTGTACCTGATAGTTTATATTCTCCCTCCCTGAAAAATATACACCACTTCAAAAAAAATTGCCTCATTCCCATACCTAGACTATCATGGCTGCATCATTTCTCCCGTTTTCTTTCTATTAGTTGGAATCTTCAGGAACTCAAAACTTTCTTTGTGCATAAAATGCAGCTCTGATTATCAGTATATTGCAACAAAATTAAGACAAGACAGTGGATGCTGATGAAATGGTGCATGCAGCTTTCCAGACGTTGGTAAATTACTTTCAAAGAGAGAGAGAAATAAGCCAAACCAAAGGAAGCTTATCTATGGAGGAACTGGACTGCTAATATAATTCTGACTTCATGTTTACATATGAAACCTTTATGGATTTGAACTTTATATCACCTACTCAAGGTTCACATCCACATAAGACTTAATGATACCTACAAACCTTATGACTTTAATTCAGTGGAATGTTCTAATAGTCATATGCATGGCAGCAATTCTTGCTATTCAAAAACCAGGAAAACAAATAATTTGCAAAATTTTGTTTCATACTTCCATCTTTAAATATATGCTACTGCTGTGCTTCCTGATGTACAGTTTTGAGTCTAGTTTCAGATTAGACCAAATGGAGACTATCATACATATGTTACACTTCCGTCTTCAACCTAGTTCTTAAATTATATTTTTAGCTTCTAAAACAGGTATCAGACTGAGCCAGAAGACTGTGATGTGCTGTATAAACTGTTCTGCAATACAAACATATTCAGGTTATCTAGAATGACAGTTCAATAATTTCTGCACAAGGTGCCAAGTTTTCAGCTGCACCAAAAACATTTAAGACATATGCTTGTACTTGAGGAAAAAAGGCTGAATAGTCAGACATATGTGTGTTTCTCTGTGCACGTTTTAATATACATATATAAAGATCTTGCTAAACTCCAACCAAGAAAAATTAAGGTTAGCCTGCCAAAATTTCAACAAAATTACTCTTTTTATTCTTGAATAGCAAAGAGTTTCACCAGTACAAATAGAAGTACTACCCTGTATCATTGAATAACTCTAACAGATGGTAAGGAACACACAATAGATAAGATACCTGCACCTCGTAGAACAAAGAGCAAAACCATTGCTATAAAACTAACCTACTAAATCTAGCCATTGGTGGCAGCAGCCCAGTATGTCATTTAATTAGAGAACAAGTTAGAATGTGACACATTTCCAATGGATGCAACTTATTTTGCTTCAAAAATCTATGTTTCTTTTCCAGGCTCAGGACTGCTAAGCATGCCATGCAAATATAGCAGTTTTATAAATTCTTACAAAGCTTAAGTAAAACCTCTCACAAATAGCCTTCACAAGAATTCACAGTATTGGGAGAAAGATGCTATACAAAGTGTCTTCTGACAGATTTCCATGCACAAAGACATGTTGACAGGGTCTCTGGCTGGTCACGTTTAATAACTCTAATGGTCAAAGGTATTTACAGAGGAAAGTTAGGCAAAAAAAGGAGAGGGGCCAGGAGTGAAAGTGCTGAGGGTCCTCAGAGGAACATCTTTCCAAATGCAGGTATCCTTCCTCCCTCATGCAGCAGATGAAGCTCAAAGTGCTTTCCCATACTAACACAGGTTTTCATCAGGACCTGCTTGAAGTCCCTGCTGGCTGTTGGTGCTTTTGATGCCAGGTGTTCAAAAGATAAATTACGTATTGGCAGAGTTGCCTTGTTAAGGTTTAGGGCTTGACATGCTTCAGTGATCTCAGACATAAGGAGGGGTTAACAAAGCTTAGGAAAAAGGATGTACCACTGATAGCGGATACAAAGAATGCAGAATTTAGAGGCTACAAGGACATTTGTCAGGACTCCTAAGATAAGGAATAAACTAATAAAGCCAAATCAGCAACTGTGCTGAATCAGGTCCTACAGGATAAAAGGTAATTCCAGCAGGGGTAAAGGGTGAATCAAATACCACAGTGTGTGAACTGGCCTCTTGCACACCAGGAGAAAGAACCTATTTTGGGACAACAGTTTTGGTGACCCAGATGGCATGGTCATGAAGCCTTGCCTGGATTGTCTTGCTGCCCACAGCCAAGAATCAGATAGGAATCCAGCATGCATTGACCAGTTTGACTAGGGACTTAATGGAATCCTCCACAGCACTGGGGTGGGGAGTGACTCAAAGGTGCAACACTCCAGAGGTATTTGAACAAGGGCAAAAGACAGGTGAATTCCTGGACTGGTAACTATCTAATTTCACTTTGTTGTTGGGATCGATAAAGCATTGAGAGGAGGATTTTGGAAAATTCATACATGCTTGATAGAGATAATGGAAATGTCTGAAGTCATGGTTAAGATGATATACTGGAGCACCAGACCTAAGGTTAAAGAACTTGGGTAATTGGATATTGGCAGACCAGTTTAAAATTCCACTCTGTAACCCCCAGGTTGTGTTTTGGAGAACTGGAATAAGTTTGGGGAAGATCAGGTGACTAAAGATAAAATTAATAAATATTGTAACCAGTGGTGGCTACCTTGTCACCTTGTAAATTGGAGAATGGGGAAAATGTGCTCTTATGATTTAGTATTTTCATAGAATTGGTGTTGTTTTGCCATTGACTTGGTGGATGGAATGAGGTTTTCTTTATGTTGATGCTTTTATGATATTGTATAGAGATCCATGCATTCAGAACAAGTGTAAATTGAAAGGAGATATGCTGATGCTGTGTACTGAGAAGAAGGAGAAGAGGCAAGAAAGGCAAGAGATTTTATCTTTAGTAGGGGATGGGCTGAAAGATGTGCAAATGTTAGTTCCCTACTTTCTACATCGTATAAAATCAGGGCAGAGTTGGATAAGGAGGGACCAAAATAAACGAGCATATGGGAAATGAGGATTTTGTTGCAGTCTGGACTTGGGGACATACCTGGCCAGTGATACAAGTGCTTTTAGAACAAATAGTGGGGACATATTTTCACATATGTCCCTTTTACTACTTCGGATTTGTTGAACTGGAAATCATCTGTTAGTTTGTACTGAGAGAATCCTGAAGGAATATATCAGGAAACTCTCAAGCTGACTCATGATGTTAACTGGGAGGACATATTAACTGCAATGAAAAGAATGATACAAAAGAAGGTGAAGGAAGAGGAATAAGCAGAGTTTTGGTGTTCTGAAAGGAAAGATATCAGGGAACCTCAAACAGATCCCCTAGTTCCTGTAAAGGGAATGAAACAGATTTTTTTGATTGATAGTGGAGCCATACATTCAGTAAAAAATGAAAAAAAGATGCTATTTTGAGACAATATTTTGGCTCCTGTTATATGCTCTGGTATGGGTAGGAATTACATGCTCAGCCAGCTGCTGAGCTTTGTCCTGGTGTTTTACTGGGTCTCCCCATGAAAGGAAGAGCTGCAGCTTCAAGGTATGCAAATAAGGGAATGATTCTACAACTATTTCCCAGGAGAACCTGCTGTAATAACACCACAGGTCTGACCATTTGCAAGGCCGTGATACCAGTAGAATATCAACAGCAGTGTGGCAACAGTATGGGGGGAATACTGCACTGGAGACTCTGGGAAATACTGTGCTCAGCCTGGGTGAAAGGATACAGAGCTGTGAGCAGAATACAGCCATGGGACTGCAGGTATGAGCATTCAAGGAGCTAAGCAGCAAGTAACGCCCATGTCAGAAAGAAAATGAAATGGTTATGGAGTTGCTGCCATTAAAACCCACAGGGCTGTCTGCCTCTGTCATTCGTGTTAATCCATGAAGGAACAAAGGACAGTCATCCTTTAACCCCCCCTGCCTTGAGTCTCATAATTTCCCTTTTCTTATTCAAATATCAGAGCAGTGGCTTCAGTTCTGCAGCTGATTAGGTTAGATAAGCTGATTAGAAGAATGCTAGCACTTGAGGGCTACAGATATTGCTCCTTGGCAGGACTTATTCACTGTGTACCTGCACAACCTGCAATCCAACAATCTTGTTGGTAGGTCAGTTTTTAGGCATAGAATGCTCTCTTCTGTGTAAGTCTGTTCTGCATCACTTTTTGCCAAACAAGGAGAAAGAAGCAACAAAAAATATTATAGATAATACTACAGAGACAAGAATCAAAACAGAGGAGGGGGAAAGGATAAATTATTTGCTCCATAGGTTTCTCAGAATTAAATCGTAAGAAAAATTCAGTTACTTATGAAGTTGAACATAAAGGCAATTGCATTGTTGCATGGTTACTTAACTAGGTAGAAGATACTTGATGAAAAAAAAAATCTTGCTTCAAAACATTTTTTACCCAGAAATCTCCACTTGAGACTTATTTACTTGATGCAGAACTATGTGACAGCAAAGTTTATTTTCAGGAAAGGAAGTTTTCTCTTTAATGTGCTATGTGATAAATGAGGATTGAGCTACACATAGAAAAGCCTTCTGTACCAACAAGGGGTTGAAATGGAGTTTTGGATACAAAACCTTTCATATAATTATCTTCAATGTAAAGGAGATAATTTCATGAATCCAATGACACTTCAAATTGAGCAAATGAGGGCCTGAAAGAGCAACTGTGGTAGATGCTGCATACGACTGCCAAGAGCCAAAGTTGCCATCAGGATCTCGTACTTGTATCTTTAAATATCTATCCATTTGCATCCATTTTTACGGTCTTATGGACAAACTATCTCAGTATCTGAATTTCTCTGCAGAAAGTATCACATTTTAAAATATTTGTATTATAGTAACTACTTGTCTAACAGTTCTCTCCTGATAAAAGTAAACATCAAAACTCTTGTTGCAGTATAAAAATATCAGTTGAAAAACAAGAACACCCAATTGAGAAATAACACTGTTATGAAGAAGTATATATCAAAATGGATGCCTTTCCCACAGAAAGACTTTTTTCAAAATGTGATCACTTTATCAGATCCTGATAAGGAGTCATTAACAGGCTCCCCAGAGAAGTGGTCAGAGCACCAAGCTTGTCAGAGTTCAAGGAGCATCTGGATGCTCTCAGTCACATGGATTAGTTTTAAGTTGTCCTCTTGAGGATCAGGGTGTTGGACTCAATGAGCTTAATGGATGCCTTCCAATTTGAGATGTTCTATGATTCGCTGTGAACATGCCTGGAGATCTTTATGCCATCAGCATTTCAGGGTAACAAAGCGAGGTCTTGAGGTAAACATAGTCTGCTGCTCTTGGCTGTAAAATGTGTTTGAGAGTGTTTGTAATACAGTGTTGCCTGCTGGGTTAAACATGTGCCTGGATTGTAAACTAGTGGGTTTGAATGACATACTTTTATAAGCAGCTGCTGTTGGGCTGACTCAAGATTTTACTCTCCTTACTATGCCACTCTTTTCAGGTCAAAGTTTCCAAGCCTCAGCACAACTATTCCTCTCTTTAATCCGTATCTATATTAAACGAATTTTCATGAGGAATTGATTGTCTTGTAACCAGTTTAGACTGAGAGAAACAAATGTCTTCTTAGTGAATTAAGTAATGTTAAACCAGAACATCCAGGGCCTGAAAACATTTACTAGCATCTCAGCATTAAGAAAACAGGTATGTGATTTTCAGCTGCCTCCCTTTATATTACACAGTGAAATATATGTGTTGGCATTTAAAGAGTTTGTAATAATTACACTCAGTGTGTGTACACAGCAACAGATGTTGCAAAAATCTGTTATGAAAAATACTGCTGAGTACCAAAAATCAAAGATCTACAGACCTGTATTAAAGATCTGGAGGAGGAGACTAGAATGAAATAAGCAAGAACCAGTGGATTTGTGCACTAATTAAAATGAGATACCACAGCCAATGTCAAATGTGAGGTAAGAAATCTTCACAAGTATCACATCTAAATTAGGCGAAAGTGATTACAAAATGAATAATTACAATCTAATAACACCGTTGTATAACTTTTAAATCAAAATGTAACCATGTTCACAGTCTGCTATATTTGTAAGGGGAAGAACATTAAGCCCTGAAAAAAGCCATTTAAGCCATTTTGCAAGGAAAGAATCAAATATGATTAATGCTTTAAATGAATTAGTATATCCAGAGTCATCAGCATAGTTAATATAACTGATATGGACACAGAGAGAGAAGCTGCCTTTGCAAGAAGCAGTATGTAAGGAAACTAAGAGATTGGGCAAAGGAAAGGAGCTGATGGGGGAATAAATGATGAACCAGATCATAGTTCTTTTTCCTGACATCCCACCATCTTGGCACAGTCTCCTTGCCCTCTCTTCTGCCCTGCAGGATGTCCTTTTTCTACCAATGGCCATGGCAGAATCATACAATAAGCATGCAGCTGAGGGAAGGTGTCATGGAAATCTCCTTGGACATGGGATACTCCTGCCCTGGGGATACCTGGACATTCTGCTCAAGCCCTGTGAGAGCCAGTTCCACTGCCAGTCCCAGGCACCCATGGCTACAGTGAGCAATGCTGCGTTTTCCCCATCTCCTGCAACTCCTGCAGCTGATGGGACCACCCAAACTTGCACATGTGTTTCTGAAACCTCCAGTACGTACTCTGTCTCACAGCTTCTCATCTTCACTGTTGCCCCACTCTCAGACTAGATCTTCATCTAAGATATAACTGTGAAATGCCATTACATCAAACTAATTTTTTTCTGCAGTCTTCTGAAGCCTGACAGGGCGCAACTGATCTTTCTTGGGGACAATTTGTAATTTTACCCACTGGAAATACAACACTGAATACATGGCTGAAATCCTATTTACACTGGCAAACTGAAGTTCTAATTCACTTCTGTTGCAATGGATTTGCTACAAATTATTAGAACACAAATAATTATTTTTTTTTAATCCATAGTTATAAATGACAACATGGCTACATAAATTCCATGTTCACATCAAGAGAAGGGTTTATACCAATCATGCCTTCATTTATTCTCATCACTGTGGTCATCTCCTCTCCTTTTCAAGCCAGTATAGATGCACAGTGTGTCTCTCTTCCTCCTTTTCCTCAGTACCATAATGTTAAATCACTTAAAAATTTCTTAAGAAGTTAAATAGCCAACCTTACTTTACATGCTTCCCATTTTATGCAAGTCTGGAGGTGACAAGGAAATGGCAGTATAGCAGGTGGGATTTCTTTGTGCATTTCACAAGACAAAAGGAATGAAGAATAAGTGGCAGCTATATTGTGTCAATGTAAGAGGCAATACTGCTTTCTTAGGAACTTGTATTACCTACAGACTCACAACAAAACACCAGAGAGAGGTTTTTAAACACAATGAGAATTGCATCATTTATAATCATAAGCTAGAGTTGGTATGTTTTTTAAATTGCTTGGTTTGGCCACCCAAATCAGAGTGGTCACGGAGGTCATTTCTGGGGGGCAGTGGGGGATAAATGCAGTCACACAGTAAAACTCATCAATCTTCTGAAATCAGCAAGGATGGTAACATGTCAGATGAAAACCAGACCTTAAAAAACAGCATTGTTCTCACATTGTCACTGAGGATCCTGTTAGCTTCAGATGTTATGTTTACTCCAAAATCAAAGACATAGAAAACGCAGACAAACGGAACTGCT